>VZRI01010734.1:63833-100472 GCA_013397515.1 Upupa epops | reverse complement strand
TAGCTGCAGGGGTTTGTGTGGCCAAAATGTAGGGCTCTGTACTTGGCCCTGTTAAACCTCATCCTGTTGGCCTCTACCCATTGACCCAGCCTGTCCAACCATTCCTCTTCTATTTAACTCAGTGGTATCTTAGGTCAATGTCAAAACAACAGCAAACAGCTATTGAATGCCACAGCCAAAGCATTTTGTTTAAGATAAATGCATCGATCCAAAAGATAACCTCACCACGTTCACTTGATCAGCATTCAAGGCGACTGCAAAGCAGAGATTTTCTAATATGTGTGACCTGAAAAAGAAACCTCATTTCTAATGGCTCTATGCTTCTCATATTATAGGGCACAAACTCTCTCCATAAACCCAACAGTTAGAGCTCCAAGTCAACTACAGAACAAAACAAGAGCCTGAAAATCACATGTAGTTTTGCCAGTGCTGCTTTTGGAACAAATGTCTTGTGGTTATCTTTACTGGCTCTTCAAACACCTTGAGGTCTTGCAGCTTTTACAGACATCTCCATCTATTCCTTTTCCTCATTCGCTCTTAACACTCAACACCATGATGTCACTCCTATGGCCTCCAGCCTGCAAAACCAGAGCTTCTTCCACATCACAACACATCAGCTCTTCAGGAAGCCTGGTCACTACAGTGTCCTCTGAGCTGATGGAGGACTCAGGTCCACTCAGCCTCTACCCTGACTTCTACTTTGGCGAAAACAGAATCACAGAGCGTCTTTGGTTGGAAGAGACCTTCAAGATCATCAAGCCCAAACTTCCACCCAGCACTGCCAACTCAGACCTCCACATCTTTGGTGATCCTAATGAACATCAGGAATTCTGCCATTGCTTTGGAATTTGCCTGGAAATCATATATTGAAGAATGAGTAATAAGACTCCAGTGCAACAATTCTCACACAATTCCAACCACCACTGTCAAAACACAAATGCATGGGTACCTCAGTGCAGGTTCAGGCTTTTCCTTTCAACATTTCCACTGAGAACCATTCCTTTATTTGATTTTTTGTCCTCTTCACAGAATCACAGAATAATCCTGGTTGGAAAGGACCTCCTAGATCACCTAGTCCAACCATCCCCACACCAACAAAAAACCTCAATCCCTGAGAGACTGAAAAACACAAACTAACCCCCTCCCTCTTGCTGCCACTCTTGCAGGGTGAGAAATACCATGGCTGCACAGTACTTCAACATCTCCAGGGATGGGGACTCATCCTCATCCCATCCCTCCACACTCGGAAGGCCGTTCCAGTGCCCAACCACTGTTTCTGGAAAGAATTTCTTCCTCAGATCCAATCTAACCCTCCCCTGCCTCAACTGCAGACCATTGCCCCTGGTTCTGTCAGCAGTCACCAAGGAGAAGAGGCCAATACCCATCCCTCCACAACCTCTCTTCAGGTAGTTGTAGAGGGCAAGGAGGGTCACCCCTCAGCCTCCTCTTCTCCAAACTACACATGACCAGCTCCCTCAGCCTCTCCTCTTACGACAGGTTCTCTAAACCCCCCACAACCTTGGTATGGTAGCTCTCCTGTGGACCGGCTCCATGTCTTTACTATCATGAGAGAGGGCCCAGAAATGAACACAGTCCTCAAGATAAGGCCTGACAATGGCCAAGTACAAGGGCACCAGCACTTCCTTTCTCCTGCTGACCACACTGTTCCTGATCCAGGCCAGGATCCTGAGGGACTTTTTGGCCACCTGGGCATACTGCTGGCTCCTATGAAACCAGCTGTCTATCAGTGCCCCCCAGATGCTGTTCTGCTGGGCAGCTTTCGAGGTTCTCATCCCCCAGCCTGTCGCACTGCCTGGGGTTCTTGTGACCACAGTGCTGGACCTGGCATTTGATCCTATTGTCCTTCAGACAAGTGGCCTCGGCACATTGATCCAACCTGTCCAAGTCCCTCTGTAGAGCCTTCCTGCCCTTGAGCAGATCAACACTCCCTCACAATGTGATGTAGTCTGCAAACTGACTGAGGGTGCTCTCAATGCCCACATCCAGGTTATCAATAAAGATCTTACACAAGACTGGCCCCAACACTGAGCCCTGGAGGGACAGTGCTTGTGATCAGCTGCCAGCTTGATTTCACCCCATGAATCACAACTCTCTGAGAACAGCCAGCCAGCTAGCTTTTAATCCAGTGAAGGGTACATTTATCTACACCATGATCCATCAGTTTCTCCAGAAGAATATCGTGGGTGATTGTGTTAAAAGCCTTCCCAAAGTCCAAGTGGATAATATCCAGTCTTTCCTCCATCCAAAAGGGAACTCACGTGGTTATAGAAAGAGATCAGGTTGGTTAAAAAAAAAACTCCCTTTCATAAACCCATGTTGGCTGGCTCTGATCTCTTTACTGCCCTGCAACTGCTGTGAGAGCTCACGATGATCTACTCCATGATCTTTCCTGGTACCAAGGTCAGGCTGACAGGCCTGTAGTTCCCTGGATCCTTCTTCTTCTGTAGATAGGCTTTATATCAGCCACCTACCAGTCATCTGGTACCTTCCCTGTGGACCAGGATTGTTGAAAGATGATGGAGAGAGGCTTGGTGAGCTCTCCTGCCAGTTCCTATGGGTTCTGAATGCCATGTGGACCCATAGACTTACGAGTGTTAGGCAACAAGAGAAGCTGCACCGCAACCCTTGTGGTTACTCATAGGTTTCCAAGGGAGCTATTTAGATTAGTTGGGAGACAAGGAAATTGCTGGCTGTGTACACAGAGATTTTTATCTGTCTGCATAAATACAGGGGATTTATGTGTTCCCAAAGCTGGAGAATCTTGATTACCCTGACTCAGCCGCAGCGGCTGGGCACGCGGGAGGATTTGTAGGCAATCCCCACCAAACACAAGGCTAACTAGAACAGCTCAGACAGGATCCCTTCTCAATGGCAGAGCCCCCATCTTGGGTGCAGCACAGTGTGGACAATCTCCACTCCATACAAGGATGTCATTGCCCTGCTCCTCTTGTACTCTGCAATCTGTAACCCCACACTGCCCCATGACAGCATCCCCTTAGCGCACACCACCCAGCATCGCTCAGTAAAAAGGGAATGGCTGGATCTCTTGCTCATCTCTGCCTGCTCAAACAAAGCTGTGGAAATCATCCTCCCAAATCCTCCCTGATTGCCTGGTGGGGATCTCGCTGGCAGAGCTCTTCAGACATATGGCCAGCAATCAGGCCACGGCTAACATCATCACTCCTGGGACTGTCTGCAATAGCTCGGCATGCCCCCCTCTGCCTGTAATTTCAGCGTGTGCATAAGTCATTCCCTTGAGACATCATCACCCTGCCGAAGCAGAAATCCTCATCTGTGCACATTAGGAAAATCATGCTGCCATGGGAAACAAGGAAACTGCTATGTGACACATCCTGGTACTGCCTGCAGTCAACAGCACCCCTTGCTGAAGGGCATGAGCCAATGCACAGCCCAAGGTGCATTTTATGGAACCACAGCAAAAAGGGACAGGAGTGTGGACTTTTGACTACTACCTCAGAACCAGAGTTCAGCTAGGAACCAGCAGAGAAAGCTCAGTGCCCTTCAGGAGGTCAGAGGGGTACCAACAGAATCCGATTCCTGATCACAACCATTAGCTGTGGGTTAGTAGAGCTCTGTTACAACCCCCTGCCCTGCCTGAACAATGTGGGAACACAGTACCTTCAAACAGAAAGTATTTGCAACGTGACAAGGGAGAGTCTTCAGTGTCGGGTGTTTCTCTTAAAAATGCACTATTTCATGAACAGGTGTGTAATATAGGCAGACACGGATCATCAGGGATTGGAAGGGACTTCCAGGGGTCATCAAGTCCAACACTGCCGCTGGAGCAGGACCATAGAACCTCAGGAAGGTCACACAGGAACACTTCTAGATGGGTCTACAAAGTCTCCAAGAAGGAGACTTCACAAACTCTCTGGGCAGCCCCTTCCAGTGCTCTGTAACCCGTACAGTAAAGAAGTTCTTCCTTATACAGAAGTGGAACTTCTTGTGCTCCAAGTTATACCCATTGCCCCTTGTCCTAGCACAGGGTACAAGTGAAAAAGATTGTCTCCTTCTTGTTGACACCCAGCCCTCATGGATTTACAGACAGTTATTAAATACTTCATAGTTTTCTCCTCTCCAAGCTGAAAAGTCCTAGTTCTCTCAATCTCTCCTCATAAGGTAGGTGCTCCAATCCCCTAATCATCCTTATGGCCCTCCACTGGACCCCTTCAATCAGATCTCTGTCCCTTTTCAGTCAGAGAGCCCAGAGCTGAATGCAAAATTTTAAAGCATTTCTGAGAAGGTTTTGCTGTATAATGTAGATCCCTGAACCCACGCTGAGGATCACTACTTTGTACAGAAGTGTTCTTTATGGATTTGCTGGTTTCTAAGAGCTGCAGTCCTTGTTTTGGCTGACTTCCACTAACTTTACTGCCAGTCAAGCATTAGCATTGCCTGTGGGACAGCTCAGACCCACCTGCTTTTACTTGGACAGAGCAGTACTGCCTAAACATAATGGTAAGATGTTGCCCAATTCTGTTCATAGGATTTAAAGAAATTATTAGAAGAGAGATAAAACTATTTCTTGGGGGGAAACAATTGCTTTCTTTTGCCAAACTCTGTGTAAATACATATAACTATGTAAAGAGAAATACACAGAGTCATAGAATCCTCATGGCTGGGAAGGACTTCCAGGATCATCAAGTCCAGCCCTCACCCCAACATCTCCCCAACCCCTAGACCATGGCCTGAAGTGCTCTAGCTACTTGTTTTTTAAACGCCTGCAGGGATGGCAAGTACACCACCTCCCTGGGCAATCTGTTTCAGTGCCCAACCACTCTCTTAGGAGAGAACTTCATCCTGAGACCAAATCTAAACTTCCCCTGACACAGTTTGAGGCCATGTCTTCTCATCCTATCATTAGTAATTAGGGAGAAGAGAGGAGCAGAAGCCTTGCTACAACTTTCTTTTAGGTAGTTGCAGAGAGGAATAAGGTCTCATCTCAGCCTCCTCTTCCCTTGACTAAACAATTCCATAAAAGCACACATATATGCTGTAAAAACATACTTGTGCTTGTATATATAAACACATCTGAGCAGTGTCAGAGACACTCAGACATTTCTTTAGTGTTGCACGCTTAGAGAAGGACATAATGAAAAGCCAGTCCTAAAAAGCAGTTGTGTTTATCCTTTTATGCCAGCTCCCAGGCTAACTTCCACTGTGGCTCAAGCATTAATGCAGCATTCACAGAAGCAACCACAGTAAAGGTGATTTCAGATAAAATCAATTTAAGTTACTCTGATTTATCTTAAAAACACAGCACCTGCAACAATGTGGGTGGGAGGTATTAGACACCTCTGAGCTTAGGAAAATAGGGGATAGCAAAAAGCTGCGACAAAAGATCTGCAAAACCTACTTTGAACTGGCCAAAGAAAAAGGAGACAATTACTTTTGCGTTGCAATTTCCATTTCTTCTTCTTGCTTGTAAGTTGGGATCCGTATGAGCACATAAATTAACTCTGTCTTGCCTCTTTTCATGGAGTGGGAAATTGCCAAGCTGTCCTTATCTGGTTTAACGCTTCCAATATGTATATTTTCAAGGTAATATGACAACTCTCATGTATTCTCAAGTTGCACATTGTGTTTCATATCTTATCTGCATGAGGGATACAGCTGTGCTTTATCTTTCATATGAAAGCAATATGAACTCATCTTCCTGAGGTGTATGGATGCTCCAGGAAATCAACTTCATCCTGGCTTGTATTAGAAACTGTGTGACCAGCAGAAGGAGGGAGGTGACTGTCCCCCTATACTCAGCACTAGTAAGGCCACATCCTAAGTGCTGTGTCCAGTTCTGGGCATCTCAGTACTAGAGAGACACTGAAGAGCTGGAATGAGTGTAAAGAAGGGCAACGAAGCTGGAAAAGGGTCTGGAGAATAGATCTTATGAGGAGCGACTGAAGAAGCTGGGACTGTGCAATTTGAGGAAGAGGAAGCTAAGGGGAGACCTCATCACTCTCTGCAACTACCTGAAAGGACACTGTAGAGAGGTCTCTTCTCACAGGTGATTAGTGACAGAACGAGAGGGAAGGGCTTCAAGCTGCAACAGAAGAGGTTTAGACTGGACATCAGGAAAAAGTTCTTCACAGAAAGAGTGGCAGAACTCTGGAACAGGCTGCCCAGGGAGGTGGTTGAGGCCCCATCCCTGGATGTGGTCAAGAGTCACTTAGACATGGTGTTAGGGGATAGAGTTTAGGGGTAGAGTAGGGTTAATGGTTTAACTTGGTGATCCAGAGGATCTTTTCCAACCTGAATGATTCTGTGTATGATTCTATGAAATGAGAGTTCTCCCTGTGGGCAGTGCTGTTGTACCTGGCTATTTAGCACACGAGGAGCTCAGATATCAGACCTGCATTCTTTAAAAAATAAATAAACCAATTATTTTGTCTTCCTCAAATTGTAAAATGAAGCTTCAAGATCCTACTGTGAAAGGATTCCAGCATTAAGTGCTGCAGAGTTAAGGGAACCCTCTCGTTGTCCACTGCTTGCTGCGTTATCTCTATTGCACTTTGTGAGCTGTAATTGGATTCAGCAGAATCACTTCAGCTTTTTGTATCCTGAAAGCCTGAACAAATGGATTAGCACTTGGAAATCTGCACCTCAGAAAAAATATAAAGCAAGTCTTTTAATTTCCTTTTTGTTTAGCCCAATGAGGGGATTAAAATGAGGTCTGGAAACTGGAATTACAGCAGGATCCCAATCAGTTAACTCCAAGAACGCAGGGTCTCAAAGGAATATTCCAGACAAACAACACACAATAAACTAAACACATTCCTTTCAGTTACATGGGCAGAACACATGCAACACACTCCACATGGACTCCAGTCCTGGCAGAATGACTTCTGTGCCACAACTTCCCATCTATATTCTCATTTAAATGTGTTAAACCCAAATGATGAGGGGAAATGCCATGATGTGGTGCCCTATGGAGATCTTTTCATTAAAAATTACTGATGAGGTTTTTCATCACACCATGGTGGTGCGGCTAGCAGAGGAGACACTCCAGGCATTCTGCCAGAGTAGCCAGCCACAGGGTACCTGCTCCGTGGTGAGGAAGGTGTGGGCTGAGCTGCAGCTGTCCCTGAGAAGCTAGCCATGTGTTTCCAGTCATGATCTGTGCAGCCGATTTGAGAGAGCTGAAGCTGGGCATCAAGTCTGAGGTCTGACTGCAGATGCAGGATGTGCAGACCTGTTTGGAGCAAAGCCATTGACACAGACCTAACAACGTTGCTTTGCCCTGCACAGGACAGATGATGTTTCCTTATTCTCCTACCCTGAAGGACAGCTTAAATGATTCATCCTTAAATGAGGAAATCAAAGGAGGGTCTGGATTGAATTGCACAGTAACCTTTTCCTTCACACTATCATTTTTCCTTTAAAAACTGGCTGTGGGCACAGAGCTTCTGACAGAGACTGCAAGAGGCACAAAAGCCAAGGACCCTTGTGTATGGTGGAGGATGGGCAGCAGCAGAAGCAGCAGAACCTCATTTCTGGTTGGGCAGCCTCAACTGTTTAACCCTTTGAAGGTCTAAGTGCTTTGAAGCAGCAGGCTCCCCCACACTGTCCTCAAGACAGCAGGCTCCCTCACACCGTCGCCAGTAATTCACAGAGTAATTATGTTCCCCAGTTAGAGAAATGTATGGCAACACTTAATTTCTATTTTAGGACTGAACCACATTCAGAGCACATGGGCACCCCAGAGAGCTCATGCAGCAGTTAACAGGCACACTGTACAGGGGAACAACAGCTCATTTATTCCATTCTTTTGTAATTAGATTTCTTATTGAAAACTTCTGGAAGGTACTAAACACCTCCACCTCCCTTAAGCTTCAGTCATGCCTGACATGGGAAAGGGCTGAAATAATTTCTATAACCTCACAGGACAGATGCAGATCCTCATGTTTTGACTCTTCATGCAGATATTGAAGAGGCTCTGCATCAACTATGGCCCAACAAAAGGGAAACCTTCAAAATTAGTGTTTATTGGGCAAGAGGAATAAACACTCTATCTTGAGCAGATGAATAAAACTACTGAAGTCAATGAGCACGAAAGAAACAAAGGGAACAAACATTGATTTCAGGGCAGCCAGGACTTCACCCCATGTATTTACTCTGAACAAAACCCTATAAACAAATTAACTGACTGCAAGGTGAGGGATCTAGAGATATAAATTCCACCAACCTGTTTTCAAACCAATACCTTAGATTCGAGTCTTGCTGCTATTTGAACTAATTTTCTCATTAAGTTTGTGATTCTGAATCCAATCAATAAACTACGATTACCATTTCTGTGAAAAAACAAATGAGCCCTTAACTGATAAAAACATCTGAGCTTTCAGTTTTTTCACAGCTCATGACCAGCCACAAATGTCTGTCTGAGGTGGGACTCTGTAAACCAATATAGGTCACAGACTGACCTGATGGAGAGCAGCACAGGAAAAAGGGACCTGGGGGTCCTGGTGGCCAACAGGATGACCAGGAACCAGTAATGGGCCCTTGTGACCAAGAAGGCCAACAGCATCCTGGGATGGTTTAGAAGGGGGGTAGTTAGTAGATCGAGGGAGGTTCTCCTCCTCCTCTACTCTGCCCTGGTGAGAGTACATCTGAAATACTGTCTCCAGTTCTGGGCCCCTCAGTTCCAGAAGGACACAGAGCTGCTTGAGAAAGTCCAGCACAAAGCTACGAAGATGAGGAAGGGAGTGAAGCATCTCCCTGATGAGGAAAGGCTGAGGGAACTGGGTCTCTTGAGCTTGGAAAAAAGACTGAGGGGTGACTCCATGAATGTTGATCAATATGGAAAGGATGGGTGTCAGGAGGAAGGAGCCAGGTCCTGCTCAGTGTCACCCAATGATAGGACAAGGGGAACAGGGTGTCATGTGGAACAGAGGAGGTTCCACATCAAGGTAAGAAGAAACTTCTTCATGACGAGGGTAACAGAGCCCTGGAAGGGGCTGCCCAGGGAGGCTGTGGAGTCTCCTTCTCTGGAGATGTTTAAAACCCACCCAACTGTTCCTGTGCGATTGGATCTAGGGCATTGTGCTGTGGCAGAGGAATAGGATTGGATGATCTTTAGAGGTCCCCTCAGATTCCCTGACACTGTGATTCTGTGTCTCCATTTTTATAGTTATTTTTATGAAAGAACGGGAAGCACCATTTAGTAGTCATTACAGAACTCAGAGAATTGTTTGTAAATTAAACTATTCCCATTTGAAAAGTGAAGTGACTTCTGAAGTAAAACAAAAGTTACAAACCCCACTTTTTATTTTTAAATTATGAAATGATTAATGATGAAATCTGGATTATTGTTGCTATTTTACTTTTAGGAAGTCTGTAGTTGAGATTCAGATCATGTCCCTCCACTGTGTCCTATGTGTAAACCAAGGGACAGAGAGTAAAGAAGGCAGCAGGTGGTCCCACCACAGAAGTTCCTAACCAGAGCTCCCAGCACTGTGACAACTGCTCTACAATCACCAACAGAGAGGTAGAGGGACAAAACTGATGAAGATGCAGTGCTCTTATGGCAAAAAAAGAGTACAAGAGTGATGAGCAGCTACAGCAGGTAAATTTGGCAATCTGTGAATGACTCCCTGCAATACCCCTGCTCCCCTCTCCCTGTAGAGCGAGGTGAGAAGGAGAAAGGATGGAATTAAACCTTACTGTGTGAGCCTGAAAAGAAAACACACAGATTAATACAATGATTCCACATATTGAATAGATTCAGCACAATTACAGCTATATTAAGACTGTCATAGTGAGGCATCAACAGAGCCATCACGCCGCCTACATCAAGGTGACTCATCAGAGCCCCGAAACCAAAGTGAAACACTCTCTGTCACTTAAAATGCCTTAGGAAATGAAAGACACCTCATGAAGCTAAACAGATTTACTATGCCATGTGAATTCTTTTTCATTCAGACAGGTTTTTCTTGGCACATAAGAGCCAAAGCTCAAAAAAGACCCAAAAAACCCAAAAAACGAAGAGTAATTCCTTCTCAAAACCACAGAGCATGTTGGTATCAAATGAAGATGGCAGGGTGTAAAGAGCTATCACCCCAGATGCTACAAATTAACACTAAGATTTACAGAAAGGGGAGCAAGGAAGGGATGAGGAGAGCCTTCATGCTTTAGCTACTTTAACAAACCTGTGCTAAGCCTGCTATAAACTTTCTCTCTTGTTGGGTAACGTGCACCTTTAAAACGTCCTATGCAATGCAGGAGACTGATCTTCTAGACTGACCATAGGTGGGATTGGCTAAACCAGGGAGAAGGAAATCCCACTAAAGACGTGTGTTTTGATACACAGCAATAAGCTGGGAGCTGCATTAATTGTTTACTGGCTGGTTTCTGGTAGCACAAAAAACACTTTGGGAAATCCTCTGAAAACCCATGAGCTCTGGACAAACACACCCCCCTTCACTGGCCCTCCAGTCACCTGCTTAAATATTGGGGAAAGCTCTGCTTAAATACAAGAGAAAGTCCTCTCCACTCTTTTGGCAGAAATGGTGTTATCTATAAAAAGTTCGTCTATGGATTTGTACTGCTTAGGTGGACATAATCCAGCTAAAGGTCCCCCTGAACAAGATCAAATGCACTCTGATTTCAGTAGAAATCTCCCTTTTCCAATCAGTTCTCAAAACTCTGCTTCTGCAGCATTCTCACACAGTGGGGTTTACTTTCTTCCACAAAAGGCTTTAGTCTGAAGTTACCATTTTCAGCAGATGCACCTAGCATGCTTCATGGTTTGTCAAGGTCAGGAGCTCACCAACTCCTCTGATGCTTTCTGAAGTTCCCCCTCGTGATCCATGTAGGATGAGGAAATACACAGGATGAGAAATGGCTGGAAATTACGGTACTTATTGAGTAACTGAGAAGCTGCTGACCACCAAGTTGCTTACTTCAGAAATACTGGGGAGAATGTAGTGAAATGAATCTGCTCGACACAGCAGACAGGTGAGACTGGTGAATAGTCTCCTGGCCCAAATGTTAAACTTGCTTAGATTCCCATTCCATCTGCATTACTAATTATGTAGGAAAGTAACCTATACAGTAGCTGCTCCAGGCACAGCATCCCTGCAGCAGCATCCCAGGCTCAGACCATGCTAGCCTACTCCAAAAATAAAGTCACCCATCATGTGGTCTTGCACCAGCTATGAGTAATCTGTGCTCCTTCATCTCCAGCCTTCAGCTAACATGTTTTTCTCGAGCAGCAAATAAGAGAGACAGTAAGTGAGGATCTGCTTGCATGGCATTAAAGGTCACTGTACGACAATCTGCAAGAGATTTCTGTGCCGCTGCTCCAACCCACTTGTAGTGCAAAACACAGCAGAGAGAACCCCAAAGAAGCATTTCCATACCCACAAAGCACAAATGGCTTCCTGGAGTAAATAACACTGAGCTGATCACTAGTTTTCAAGGGTTACATTCTGCCTCATGAAATGGGACAGAAGCTGGAGGGCAGGAAGGTAGACTTCCTCTCAGAGACCATGGGAAGGGTGGGAGCAGAAATCCAGTCTCTGGATCTCATACGCTGCACGCTGTACACACATAGTCATCTAAGAGGAAGCATGTGGTGACAAACACAATTGTTCTGACAGAAAGAAATGCAGGGTTAAGTCAGAAAAACTGGCATTTTAAGGATGATAATAACTGATGTAAAGGATTGAGGATGAGCAAAGACACAAACCATTTCTGTGTGCTCAGTGCCTAGGAAAACCCCACCATTGTGCAGTAAGGGCCAGGGAAATTTAGTTCTCTGGTTATGGATTAGGTTTTTCTTGTGCTTTCATGGGCTAGGGGACTCTTTGAGGACTTTGTCAGTTGAAATAGAACTAATTAATTGGAATTATTTCCTTTAGTCCTCTTGTACAAGTCTAAACTTCGGGGGAGGTTTAGACTTGACATTAGGAAAGGTTTTTTACTGAAAGAGTGATCAGATTTTGGAATGGGCTGCCCACAGATGTGGTTGGGTCACCATCTATGGAGGTGTTTAAGGTGCTGAGTGGCATGATCTAGTTGTCAGATGTTTAGGGTTACTTGCTTAGTTTTAGGTTGGACTGGATGATCTTTAAGGTCCTTTCCAGCCTCATCATTACTGTGATACACAAGCAGAGGAGGCATCTCTGCATATGTACCAAGATGCTGACTGACTGCTAAGAACTGTGTTCTATTACCAGTTGCTGCTTTATGCCCCTACAACTCATCTCTGAAAACCACTTTCAGGCCAAAGAATATCTTCTTGAAATCCACAAAGTACCTAGGAATCCAGGATACCAGATAAGTAAACGATAAATATTCAACATTAAAAGGCCTCAAACAGCAGTTTCCTGCAAGCCAAGCTGTACCAGTGTCCTCCTTTTTACCTACTGCTGATCACATCTTCTCTACAGCAACCACTGCCTTCAGCTGCCTGTGCTTCAGAAGGACAAGGGACTCCTGTGCATTCATAAGCTGTCAGTCTCCTCAAGTGTAATGGGTAGAGGCAGAGGAGATGGGAAGAGGGCTTAACCCAGGGGACAAATGATGAGGATCTTGATTTATCAAGATGTAAAGGACACATCCTCACCAGGTTAAAAACAATTTCCTGGAACTATCACACACAATCCAGCCCAACTGGGCATGGCTAATAGGATAAAGCAAATGGACAGACATAGCACAAAGACAGGAAAGATTTTGGGGGTTTAACTGTTTTACCTTTACCTTTCTTCATTTCATTTCTGCCTCTCACCTGCTCTGGGGTATTACTGACAGCAGAGCTGGTGACCCTCTTGGACACTGAAAGCCAAATCCATCTGCTAACTGGAACAACACTTAGATCCTGAATGAACTCAACCTTACACTCAGTACTTACAACCTGGATTGCCTTCCCCACTGAATGCTGCAATTCCCAAGTGAGCTGATGGATTTTACAATTCTTTCTGAAATAGTCAATACATGTGCCAATAAGCTGGCAAATATGCTTGTAATAAACATGTGGGCCTGTACTACTATCCATCCCTACACTGCTTTTAACACCCTATGTCTTCTGGGTTCCTGGACCTGAAAAATCATGGCACAAAATAGCTTTGTTCTGAAAAACCACCCAGAAATGTGACAGGAAAATACAATGAACATCAAGTTTACAGTGACTGGGTTTAACTGTTCTAAAGTCACACTAGACCTGAAGTGATTGCATCTTGAAATATTTAGAATCTTAGAATCCTCATGGCTGGGAAGGAACTCCAGGATCACCAAGTCCAGCCCTCATCCCAACATCTCCCCAACCCCTAGACCATGTTTTCAAGTGCTCTAGCTACATGCCTTTGNCCCTAGACCATGGCCTCAAGTGCTCTAGCAACACACCTTTGAAACACCTCCAGAGATGGTGACTCCACCACCTCCCTGGGCAGCCTGTTCCATTGCCCAATCACTCTCTCAGGAAAGAACTTCTTCTTAAGATCCAATTCTAACTTCCCCTGACACAGCCTGAGGCCATTTTCCCTCCTCTGACCATTAGGAATTTGGGAGAAGAGACCAGCAGCAGCCTCACTACAACCTCCTTTTAGGTAGTTATAGAGAACTATAAGGTCTCCTCTCAGCCTCCTCTTCTCTAGACTAAACAACCTCAGTTCCCTCAGCCGCTACTAGTAGGGCTGCACTGAACTGCCTCTTTTTTTCTTTCCTACTCATCTACAGCAGCTTATTTTAAAGCAAGTCTGTATTTTTTTTTACAAGATGGTACAGCAATAATTCCACTCCCTGAACACCTTCGGGTAAAAGAACCCAATATATAATCCTTGTCCAAAGTTGCTGAAGATCACTGAAATACAATTTTTATGACAGGTCAGTAAACTCCATATCAGTAAGCATCACCATGCCCTTGGCTCTGGCAAGTACCTTCCATTCTAAGAGTTGAGTTCAGCCTGTCCACAAATACAATTTGCTGTAAGATGTCAGAGTTTCTTCTCTCTGTTTAAAAATACCCAGGGATGACTGCTAATGTCCATACTTTGAGCTGCTGTTTGAATTAGGAACTAGTGTATTTAAAAAGAAGTAGGATCCAAGCATTTCCTGCCGTTCTGAAATCAGAACTCGGGTCACGCTACAGTTGGGTATCCAATGCAGTAAACTTTGGTGACCAGAAACCCATTACATGAGAAAAACCTCTTAATGATTTCTTTCTGTTCTTTATGCAGAGCTAAAATCAATCACAGACCAGGCTGTGGCTGCAATTATTTTGCGTTTGACTACCTGTATCACTGACTGTATCTGAAGAGGTGCTAATTAGGCTGCTGGTCTGTACCACTGTATCAAGAGAAAAAACAAGAGCAGCCAGATGAAGCTCATCTGATTTCATGATTCTTGGAAGAAAGTGCTTAAGTGTGCCCATGTGACTTGGGAACACCCCAGAGCACCCAGCGCAACCCCCAAACACACTCAGATAGCCTCAAGTGGTTTATTCCTAAATGGAAGACATTGAAAACCTTTCAAGCCACCTTTTTTCTTCATCCTAAGAAAAAATCCACCTGAAAGACCTGAAATGATGAGAAAATCTCTAAACAAATGTGAAATCCCGGGCCTTGTGGTTCCAGAAAGTTGAAACCTTTGCCCTGCAGCTGCTGCACGTGGACTTGGCAGGGTACTGGGGTCTGCAGACGAAGGGCTGCAGGATGCACAGGTAAACATTGGAGGGTTATCCTTAATTTTCCCAACAATCATTGCCAGGAACAGAAATGCAAGTGATGGCTTTTTTTTCTTCTCATTACAAACTGTGTCTTTTCAAAGCAATATCAGCATTTTAATGACTCATATATTGTGGGAACGAGTGTAATGAACACTGCCATTCTGACACTTCCAATGTTCTGGCATTTGATTTGTTAGCAATTCCTGTTCTCCCCTGTTTACAACCTGCAGGAAAGAGGTGAAATATCTCCCCAATCAAAATGGAGAATATTTATAAGACTCAACTTTATGGATTCATTTTAAGTCTCCAGTAAAGTGGAGAGCTTTACCTTATTACATGTCTTGAAAAACCAATATGTGCAAACCCGAGCAATAGCATTTTTTCCAAGAGCAGCCACATTATGAGTTTAAATAGCTTCAGGGGAGAACTTAGCCATCTGTTTAGTCAGTCTCCCAAAAGTTCAAATCCTCACGCTTAATAAAGGAGACACAGAAACGTGAACACCCCTGCCTCGTGCTCAGCTCGGCTGCACTTCACATGGGTGGTTCCACTGGTTGTCTCAAGGACACTAGGAGGAATCAAGGTGATGCTCCAAGCTTGTGGAGTGACTGGGTGATAGGGAAAGGGGGACCAGCAGTGGGACCAACCCATATCCTCATCTCAGGGCATCGCTGCTCCCACTTCTCAGTGTGGATCCATTGCCAGGCTGACCCTGATAAAAAACAACAGATACTCCCTTCACAGCGCCTGATGCTCCTCATGTAAATCAGCCCCAACTCCTGGGTGGTTATGGCAGTGGAACATGTCTCTTCCCTGAGTTAGTTACCTGAGCAGTGCCCAGCAGCACTCCTGTGCTGCCAGAAAACCAGGGACACCTTGGGTAAGGGTTCTCTGGATTAGAATCATTAATAGGGTCTTGGGTAATGAACATTTTAGGGTTCTTCATTCTCTTTTTAAATGGATTAAACAGAAAAGTTTCTAATTTTATAACAGATACACCCAGATTGTTGTGTTTGCATGTTTATTGTCTATGTTACCAGCAGATATCCAGAGTAAGAAAGGGAAACCATTGTTCAGGTTGCCTGCAAATCCTGGTTTATGCCAGAAATACCAGGGCATTCCATATACAGTGTTAGGGATCGGAAGGGACCTTGAAAGATTATCCAGTCCAATCCCCCTGCCACAGCAGGATAACCTAGATCAAGTCACACAAGAACTTGCCAAGACAGGTTTTAAACGTCTCCAGAGAAGGATACACAGGAAAAATTATTGCAAGATGAAACAGAAAACATGGAACAAACTGCTTGTTTTGGCAGAGGCTCCATGTGGTACCTCTACCTCTGGCTGATGACAGGATTCTATTAACAAAATGAAGCACAAATACCTATAGAAAGGATACCACCAATCTGCTCAATAGTTAATACACTCCTTGGAAACACTACTTTCCCCTGCCATTTGTCTTTATACACACACATACACATTAGTTCCAGGCCAAGAAGCAGCACCATGACAGACTGGGTGGCTGGGCACACTGTGCTTTCTCCAGAGCTCAAAAACTGCTCTCCTAGATCTATTACAACCCATTGGTAGCATGTGATGTGCTAAAGAAGTAATTGAAAATAAATATTGTACTTATTGGAAATTACAAGCCACCTCACACTATTAATTACTCTGCAGCAAGCTGCGTATTCATACACTTGTAATCACTCATGGAGATAAGATGACTGCTACAGCAGGTTCCAAATAAATACGTCTGGCAATAGCTGTTCCAAACCAAACACAACTGAGAAGAAATTCTCTTGAAGATGTTGATTTGTGCCTGTGCTTCCTGAGAGGTCTTGTCCCTACCAGCCCTAACCCAGAGATTTAGAGCAGCCATTCGCAAACCATAAAATGACCAATCCATAGATTTCCCCAGAGTAACGTGGATTTATGGGATGAGCAATTCAGTTCTCTTTGGAAAACTTTATAGGATGGCTTGAAAGAAGTCTCTGTTTGGGTCAAATAAGAAGAGCAAGTTACAGGATGGACTTCTATGTCTCTCTAGAGTAAAGCACCATGAAGATTCCAGGTGACCTTAAATCTTCAGATTTATGAACAGAGGTTTGTTAATTCAATTTCTTTTTTTCCACCAGAGCTGCCCTCTCTACCCTCAACTCAGCAGATTCTCCAACTGCTCATGGATTTCTGCAGCACTTGATGATGAAGAGTTAGCATGTGTCAACCTCATTTGGAGGTTATAAAGCTCCAAGCACGGAGCTATCCTGTAGCTATTTCTCTATTTGAACCAAGGGGTGAAGAAATCATTTACTTGATGATGGTTACCATGAAAACAACTGACTCCATAAAGAAGAATGAAGGAAAAAGGAAAAAAAAAATCAAGAGAGAGCAAACCGTGATTTTCAAATAAAATTAAGAACCCAGGAGGCCTAAGAAGTTGCAAGTAGCAGATAAATCAGGAGGAAATAATGACAATTGGCACCATGGTGCAGGGTACTGCAGCCTCCTCAGAGCCACTGCTGAATGTCAATGAGGAAATGCAGACACCAGCAAGCACAAAGCTGGCTTTGGCAAAATCTAGGTGAGTGCTACTCTGGGTCAACAACTTCTCTCTGTTTCTCATCTTCTAAAATAACTTATCTCTGCTTCAATGCCTAAATACCCATGTTCTTCGTGCAGGACATGGAGCTACCCAGAAGATTCTTTACTAATCCTAAGACTCACAGTCTGCTGGCAAAGCTGTCCCATGCCCATGCCTGTGGCACTTCAGACTAGTCACTGTGCCCAGTATATATACTATGCCAAGTAGATTCCACAGAAAGCACAGAGAACATGCTGCTGTTACCCACATCTCAGACAGACAGTTCTGCAGCTCTTTCACCTCTGGAACTCAGTGAGGTTTGAATGAGCACTTGAGTAACAGAGTCTCTGAGAATAAGGAAAACCTTTGCCCTTTCCAACAGGAGGTCAAATGGAACATTTTTGAGAAGATGACCCTACAGCTCACTGAGCAAATACAGGGACCACCTGGAGACGGCTGATGACAGTACAGGGTTTTTATACCCTCACTTCTGTCTATTATCCCCATTATCAACCTTAGTTACTACAGATAATCAGACGAGCTTCAGTTTGTACTGAAAATTTTCATAAACATTTCATTTTCTCTGAACCTTCTGTTGTCACGTTCAGAGAATAAAATGTTACCAAGTGAATGTTTGCAGTAATTCTGCACAGAGGCGATCTTCTCCAGACACTGCATGGAATTCTATGAAAAGTGAACTTCCTATCAGCTTGGTGACAAAAAAGCCTCAAACTCAGCTGTTTCAGACCTCAGACCGGGCACTGATTGCACCCAGAAGTGCAGGGAGAAGAGATAACACTGGTATTTAGCCAGTATCTTCTGTTAAGCCCACTGAGCCACAGCTGCAACTTTCCACAGCAACACACCTCGCGTGACTTGCCTTGGCATCTAGTAAGTGACAGCTTTTGTATCATTTCCTGTTAATTACACAAAAATTATTAATTATTCCTTAACATGGCCCTTGAGAGTGGTAATCTTCAAGTGCTAATAAATAACTGAATCTTTCTGGTCAGATGGAATATCTCCATCACTCACTCCACCTCACAGGGCTTAGCACCGACCTGGAGTGCCAGGGAAGCACAGGGAGGTTGTGTGGCCATGGACCAGGCATTATGTGATGGGGATCTCCCAGTGCACCATGCCCAGACAGAAAGTGACTCCTCTGACGCAGCCGGCAGCACTGCTTTAAATGCTGTTTGTGGTTTTAAATCTATCACACATGAAGAGCTAACTCCTTCCTGAATGGACACCATACCAGTATCAGCAGAGCTTTAGCTATGCAAGGCTCTCCTGCAGATTTATTTATATTGTTGGTTACACACATGGCCTCAAGAGAAGGAAAAAAGTGATAAAGTCAGGATTTCACTTAAAAATTCAATTTAACGCTAAAAATCTCGAGCCACCACAGTTACAGTCACAAGCAAAGAGCAAGGTACAATACACAGAGTGACAGAATCTTCAATTATACCCCTTGATTTGACACATCTCACAGTGACAGTACACTGAAGAGCAGCACAGGACACAAACTTCTTCATTACCTTGAATATTAATTGTAAAGTGGAACATATTGGGCAACAACTTCCATGCTAATTCCACTCAAGTGTGGAACCACATCGCTGCAGAATCTGATGTACCATAGACTCTGCACCCCAGGCAGTGAACTTACACCTCATTAGCTAAGTAGGTCTGAGAGGGATCAGAGCTGGAGCTGTGCAAGGAGATGACGGCTGGATGTGGGAGGGTATCTGTGCAGAAGAGGAACTCAAGAACGCAGACACAGCACTCATCTAAGCAGCTCTAATCCCCTCCTTAGATGCAGGGACCTGCTTGTTCTTCACAGACCAGAGCAAGCACCACACTCAGACCATTCCCCTGGGATCTTACAGAGATCAATTGATTCAAGTTTTATCTCATGGTCTATTTCACATGTCTGCACATGATACCTCCATGTGTTGGTTCTGTGTGTCATCTACTCACTCAACAGCAGCACCTCCTTTTTCCTGCAACACCACCTCATCTCATTAATGGGATTTATACCAAGGCATAAATGAGACAGTCCTCTGGCTCTGCCAGAACGTTACAGGGCAGACAAGTCCTCCTCCCCACCACCACCACTACCTTATCGCCGCTGGTTAACCAGCAGCTGCTCCCCCACACCAGTTCTACTTCTCTCCTAAACGCTGTCACTTTACCTCACCCAAGCTACCCTAGTCACCGCATCTGGGGTTTTTAAACACTGGCTGTCACTCACAAGATGTTCTGATCCCGTGAAGGAAACCTGCACTGATTAACTGATTAAACACCCACTCTGCTCACTCTGAAACTCCTTAGGCAGAGATGGAGCATCATATTTTGGTGTAAGATACCTAGAGCTGCAGCTCACAATTTTTGGGCTTATATCAAACTATCTAACATACTAGTTCTAAAAGCCCAGAGCACTTCATGATCTCTGTACAACACAGTAACAACAGAAACTCACACTCGCTCTGTTCCAGTTATACTGACACCATCTAGCACCTGCCCAGCTCCAGCTGTGCAGTGCCTTCAGCTTTCCTGTATTTACCTATTTATCATTCAGCCTTATTACCTCTTGCTGATTACCTTCCCTTTCTAATCACATGCTTTAATCTCAAGAAGTTTCCTCTGGTGATTAATGACTGTTTGGCACCAGGAGACTTAAGCTGCCCAGTTCCCAGTTACCACTGGTGTGCCGATGTTCTGGCATTACCTCCCCCCACTCCTTGTTCCCAAAAGGAGGAAAAGATGAAGGTCTGTTTAGAAGATACAGTCATTCTACTCATCATCCAAGGAGGAGGTGGGGAAGAGAAAACCCCTATATTTCATGAGGACTAACCCTTGACAGAGGCAGGCTGAGGAAAACAGGCTCCCTCCATGAACAACCAAAGAGCTCAGCCAGAAACACCTCCATGTGTTGGGAGAACAGAGACACTGATACCAACACCGGTCCGGAATGCTCCCTCAACACGAACATATGCTCTAGGTCAAAAGAAGTCTGGATTCTGAGCAAAGCATTTTATCAACCTTAGATTTATTTCAATATTGAAAAAATACTGAGTACCCCACCCCAAAAAACCACAGCAAGCCAGCTCCACAGAAAGGTTCTGCTACAGGTACCTGTACATTATCACACAATCATAGAACATAATGGTTTGGAAGGGACTGCATAAGATCATCCAGTCCTATCCCCCTGCCACAGCAGGATCCCCTAGATCAGGTCACACAGGGCTGCAGCCAGGCAGGGTCTGAACGTCTCCAGAGCAGGAGATGCCACAACCTCCCTGGGCAGCCCTTTCCAGGGCTCTGTCACCCTCACCATGAAGAAGTTTCCTCTTATCTTTATGTGGAACCTTCTCTGTTCCAACTGACACCCATTACCCCCTGTCCTAGAATTGGGTGACACTGAGCGGAGCCTGGCTCCTTCCTCCTGACACCCACCCTTTCCATACTGATCAACATTCAGGAGGTCACCCCTCAGTCTCCTTTTTTCCAGGCCCAAGAGACCCAGTTCCCTCAGCCTTTCCTCATCAGGGAGATGCTCCACTCCATCATCCTTGTGGCTCTGAGCTGGGCTCTTTCAAGCAGTTATTGTAAGAGCACAGCTATACCCAAGTGTTTTGAGGGACCTTTTCTGATTTGCAATGAGGTAAAATGTTACTGACTGGGTCTCTTGAGGGCTTGGCCAAGGTTCTGTCACTGCATCATGACAGCAACAGTTTTGCTCCCAAAGTCAATGAACTAAGGGATTACTTGTGCCTGTACACCAGCGACCTACATGTGAGCGAGCTCTCCGCACAGCAAAAAACACACACACACACATCGATGAGACACAATTACAATCCAGTGCTTGTAATGATTTTCAGGATCAAAGCCCTTATTATCAATTCAAATTAAAGCCTTATAACGGCAGTAGTCGTGATGGCCTTACGTACGGGTATAACGCAATTAAGTCCTGTGCTAAGCAATATGTTGTGCAAAGACAATTAGATTATCCTCAACACAATCAGCTCGGAGCTGACAGTTGCTGAAAGAGATGAAATTGGACAACATCAGTGACATTTACTGAGCATATCAGCAAAACCATGAGTGCAGGAGGAGTCCTCCTGGATAGAGCACCATCCCACCCTACAGATGTGACAAAAGGAATAAGCACTGTCTCTCTTCTCCTATCCCTGCACATCACAAGCAGCTCTCAGCATCACTGGACAAGTTCACAGGTTGTCTCCAAGCTGACAAACACTGCTGAAGGCAGCCACGGGTAAAAGGCTGTTTAAAGAGGATGGCTTGTACAGTACCAAACACTAGGCTGGGTCCTAAACCCCCAAGTTCATCCTTTCCAGTAGTTGTGTGTGGATGGATAACTGTCAGCAATTTGAACTCTCAGGGTTTCAGTCTATCCCTGCACATTCTTACTTTGTCTACTGCACTGAACTATTTCTGCTACCAAAAATGTCACCCAAAATAGGGCAGGTCACTTCCTCAGCTGCTTTAAAAACAAAACATCTTACGAATAAGAAAGGGAAGACCCTGACAACCCCTGTTCAGGGGAGCTGCTGGCAGCTGGGCTATCCCAGCTCTCTGGGCTCACCTCTGCAAGAAGAACCCAGCGATTGCTGGAAGAACTTCCCTAGGTTCATGCTGCAGGGCTTTGATCTAGTGCTCTCTTCAACAGATAGAACAGAAGATTTAGGTTCAATACACCAGAGCAGCACTAACACCATGGAGTAGATGGGGGGTCTGGGGCAACAGGGGTGTGTGTCAAAAAACACCTCCAGTGCAGAGGACTAAGATCAGAAGCTCCTGCCAGCTGGTGAGGTGTACAGCTCTGTCCTGCTAGTCAGTGAGGTGTATAGCTCTGTCCTGCCAGGGAAGCCACATGCAGCCTGAACACAGGGTCCTCTATTCCCAAAGGCAAAACCACGTCAAAGTACATGTAGGATCACCGACGTTCCACTCTCTGCCTGGGGAAACTGGACTTGTGTGTCCCATTTAAATCACATGTTCTTAGGGAGCAGGGCTGAGACACTTGCTGCTGCTAAATTTAAAGACCTCTTCTGAAAAGAGGCTCCAGACACGTTTCCCTGCTCTAACACTTCCCAAACTCCTCTTTTCTTTTCACTGATATAGCAGTGATGCCTAATAATTAAAGCCAAATATTTTTGTACCATTAATTGCAGCAGTATAATCACTGAATTGCTCCAAAAACAATACACTATTTCTAGCACTAATCTGCTCTCAGAAGGTATCTGCCCTCAGCAGAGATCTTCAGATGACACCAGAGATTCTCACTGGTGCTGGGTGCTCTGAGCAGTGGGTGCTGCAGATGACCCAGAGTGTTCGCTGACTGTTGGGTGACAAACCAGAGGTGGACCACAGCACTATGCTGCTCCTCCACATGCAAGCCAAGGAGTAGTTCTGCAGTCTGGAACTGAAGGAAGATCCAGGAAAGATTCTACTCAGTTAAACAGCATCAAAGATACAGAAGAGAGAGGTTCTGATTTGTTTTCTGGCTTAGCAAGGATTAGTATTAGCTTTTGTGGAATGCAAAGGCTAAAGACACTGAGAGCCCCCATTTGGGTACAACCAGTTTGCTTAAGGAGATTACGTGTTGTGATTTGGTTTAAGTTTTTAAAGATGTATTAGAACATAAAGCTAGAAACTAAACCAGGGCCACCAGGGAGAATTATTTCCCTACAAGATGCACACATGATGGTCCCACAACCCCCATGCTGCTGGCCATCTCACACAGATCAAAGAATAACTTCAGGTCAAAAACCCCAAACTCCATACAAGTACAGTTTTATTGTGCACAAGATGGGGTCCGACACCTCCAGGTTGGGGTTAGCTGGGCATTGATGAGCCAGTGCTCTGCCCACCCCCTTCAGTCAGGAGCTGATGCAGAACAATTGGAGGATTAATTAGTGTTAATTGGGGTTATCTAGATCGTCACTGACAGGGACCACATATCAAGCAAATTACTATGGCAGCCAAGTTCATCTGTTAAAACCAGAAGGAAGAGCTAAACAGACTTGAGTTCACTTTCCCATTGATTTCTATCCTGATGCTATAAAAGATCTGTCAGGGACAGAGATCCATTAGCTGCCAACATCAAAAGCCTGGAGAAGGAACTGCTAATCCACCACTGATAACTCCCTTCCTCAGCCCTCATCTTGACAAATTGTTCTTGGATGAAGCATTTAACTAGTTGGCAAACCAGGCGTCTGATGCTTCTTGGTTCAACTCATCAGAAATCCCACATAGTAATACAATTTTTAAATCCAGACAAAACAACCAAGTGTGATGGATATCACACCTTAGGTCTACACCTGCCTGTGTTTTGTATGCTAGATAAAGAAAAACCAACCCAAAACACCCCCACCATGGCAAAGTGATTACAATTAAAAAACAGCTCTTAAGATCCACAAAGATTAAGAGATTGCTGTCACATTTCAATTTTGCTTCATACTATGATCTGCTTTGTAAAAAGGCATAAAACACTCTTAGTAGGAGCTGGAGATAGTTTAATTAACATTGCAGTGTTTGTATCATTCCAGATGACCAGTAAAATAAGGATATTATTTTCCTCGCCTTGTTTAACTCTCAATTGTCTCACCTAAAATAATAGGTGACTCAACCACTAAGATCTAAGATGGGAACAGCCATACCAGTATGAAGCTGATCTGACTTAGCAAGGTTCTCAGAGTAACTAAGTATTTCGGGACAGGATAAAGCAGAGATGGAGCTTGAAAAAACCCATAGAGATTAAGGACACTAATGGCACGGAATACCCGTAAAAACATCAGTGTTTCACTCATTTATTGTCAAAAGAAACCGAACATTGCTGAAGCTGAAAAGAGTGTTCAAGTTCCTCCTGAAACAAAAGAAGGCATGACCCCAAGCAAAGTGGGTAACTTGACAACTTTCTGTCTGATGGATGGAAGCAGAGAGAAAATTCTACCCCACTGTGGCCACTTACAAGATCATAGAACACAGTGAAGGGCGAGAAATGCAATTGTATTTTTATAGTCTATTATTTTGTTATTTTTAGCAGCACATTTAACAGCTGCTTCTTGGAACATTGAGGAAAGGATTGGGTTTGACTCTGCTCAGAGCAAAGCAGAAGCTGGTTTAGAACATGAGGGTATGATACAGCCTAGCTCTGACAGAAAAGGGGGGGAGACAAGGAAGGCAAAAGCCATCAAGAGAGGGGTAAAGATTTTCAAAACGCTTGGGAGCTAGAAAGAGGAAAAGGATGGAATGGAATGGAATGGGAGGAAGCCTGAGGATATGAAGTAGCAGAATTTGCAGTAACCTGGGACTCAGCTGAGGAAAGGAAAGGCAGCAGGGGAACAGAGCAGCGCCCTTTCAGAAATCAAACCTAGTCTGAACAAACTGCCACAGAAACCAAGGTAAATGTAAAAGCTATTAGGTGAGGGCAATAAATAAGGCAATTAAGTGTGTCAGTCACAGGAAGGCTATGAAAGAATTGGATGTTCCTCTGGAAGATCAGGCATCAATTATGGATACTGCAGATAAGACAACTTAGTTCTGCACATTGATCTCTGCCACAGAACACAAAAGAGAAACATCTCCCACAAACTCTGTGTTTCCAGTAGGAACTGCAGAGAAAGCCCTTGCATAAAAGAAGCATCATGAAGAGGCTCCAGATGACTTTCTAAAGCTCACTGCAAATTCCAGGGCATCTGCCCCAATTTCAAATACAATCCAATAAAATACACCAACATGAGAATAAAAGGACAATCCCAAGCAGCTATCAAACTACAGCTTGGACTGGCACAAAGTGGGCCAAGATATTCCAAGTATTTTCTCTCCAAAGGCTTCCATAAAATTTTTGTGTGAGATGATGATGATGATGATGAAGAAGAAGAAACATACCCTCAGCTCAGAGGTAGCCTAGTCAGAACAACAGGTTCAGCTGGCTAGCAAATTCTTCTGCTGCAGAAACATTAACATGGTCCGTGAGAGGTGGAATTCTTTCTCCAACCCACATTGCTCTTGGGCAGTGCCAGTAACCCCTGGAGAATCTTGGGGAAGTGCTGCAGGAACCCTGCTGGAGAACAGCTGGGCACCGATTCCAGGATGCAGCACTTGAATGAGGGCAATTTCCTTCTCAGCTCTTCAATAATTCACCTCCTGGTAGGAGTTTCATCATAATAAATGAGGGCGATGGGAAAACACGTTATATCTTCACCGTGCACACAATTCCACTGGCCCTTCTCATTTCCTGAGCTTCTATATCTGCCTTTCTCCTCCCCTTTGAGTACAAAACCTCTGATCCTGCCTCTGCTGTCCTGTTGTCTCTGGGTATTTCTACAAGAGTTTAAGTGAAGAGCAGTGATGAAGGAGTGGAGGCAGAAGACTGGACATGGCGCTGCCAGTCTTCCTGCACCAGTACCAACGACAGCGATGCACACATCAAAGAACTGAAATGGGGAAAGCCAGCTCCTGTGAGGTTACTGCACACACGGGCTACCTTTTGCAATGTAAATGACAGTTAAGCAATGACCTTGAAACCTTTGCAAGGTCAGATTCTTGTAGAACTGTATCAGCCCGAAGTTGTTGAACTGCAGGACTTCACTTTCTGCATGGCAGATGCTGATCTAGAGTGAAGACCACTTGAGTAAAGAAAATTCCAAAGCAGGGAAACCCCTTGAGACTGAGATCCCCACTAAACTTCTAATGCTTCTCTGAGCACCCCGCCAGCCACACAACTGAACAGTGGGGAAGCAAAGAGGCCAGACCACTAGGAAAGATTTAACTTTCATGTTATTTTTAATGCAAAACCACCTGAAAGCACAAACTTGCTCAGTGCTTTGATGTTCACATAATGAGATTAGGATGCAAGTGTTACAAATCAAGACTGGTAGAAGCACAAGAGCCATGCAGAATGTAAATCATGCCACCTTCTACACAGACACTAGTAGAAGTGCACTGCTCAACACCACAGGGATTCTACCCAACTCCACATGCTGGGCTTACATGTGGGATGCCAAGCTGATGGTGAACAGGACAGATCCAGTGGCATATTATTGCTCCTCCTTGTTTCCAGTCCATTTCAATATCCTATTTGCAACCAAAATATTCCCAGCTCTCTACTTAATGGCAATTAAATATCCTTGACACATTAAAAATGTTGTCACCAAACCCTATTGCTGGGCACCAGTAATTCATACAGGCTCTGAATTTCCAAATGACTGAATCTTCAATGCCAAGGTCTACTGGGGTCACACATCTAGGTTTGAACACAGTGCTAAACCCCAGGAACATCGCATGATATTAAACCTTTCTCCAAACTACTGAGGCAATTTTAAGATCATACACAGCTTCTCACCCACCTTTGGTAGGTTTCTCTGATAAGGACATTGTTTTTAAGCCCCAAACCTGATGGCAGGATAAATAAGCAAAGAGGACAACACTTGGCAAGCTTCACACTCGCCTACTTACACTTCAAAGCTAGACACATCAGCTCATGAAAAAACATTTCCAGTTAATTAAAGAAAATACCTACAACTTTGCTTATGTCAGAATCCTGCTACTGGAAGGAGGATGAATAATGAAATCAGTTAGGTAACCTTACCAAGGACAGGCAGAGTTGGCAGTGGTTTGACCACCTGTATTATCTGACCTACTGGAATAACTATCCTACAAGCCTCATTCTCGTCCTCCACCTGAGAACCTCTCAGTTAAATACATCGGTATTGTGAGAACAGATTTGCTTCTTCCAGAGATCAGCACGGCTGCATTAAATAGGAATCAACTATGAGCGAAGACAGAACAACAGGACTAGCCTGAGCAAGTGGCTGTTTATTTTAAACGATAGCTAGAGCCTACTTATTCTCACTTAGCTCATTGGGTTTGGATTTCGCTAAGGATCCCACCTACTCAGAGAGCATTCTGTCTCTATCTATAGCAGACGACACCATACTGAAAGCTCTTCTTCCTTTTGATGTGTGATACGGCAACAATAACACTTGGGGTCTAAAATATAACAAGGCAGCAATATAAAACATAGTAGTTACTAAAATTCCCAGTGACAACCTGACTATGGAGTTAAGATGAAAAGATTTCAGCAGGGTTGGCATAACAGCAGGTTTCGGCCCAACAAGTATCCCCAGTTCAAACCAGATTCAATCTGCTGCAGGGCAAGAATAAAATGCCAAGAACCAGAGTGATGCCCTGCTGCCAGGGCCATACCTGGCTCCCTGGGGACAAGAGCTCCTGAGACACCTCACAGATAACATCTCCCATCCCTTCCTCAGTCACACCAAAGTCTAACAGATTTTGCTGTCAGATCATTGGAGAGGATCCCCCCTACAGCCAGAGGCACCATCAGGGACAGCAGGTACTGTCTGAAATTCAAAGGGAGACCTGTGAAGAGTGTTTCCTTACTATTTTCTGAGCGTTCATTCTAAGACACCTCCCGCTTGTCATCTGCTCCTCTTCACTGAGACTTCATTTCACTGATCAGAACGCCTGGGTTGAAGGAAGAGAAGTGATGGCATCTCACTTCTAGGAAGCAACAATCTCTGTCCCATTGCTTTCACTAGGGTTTTAACAGCTTTTGGGGATGAAATGTGGACTAATAAGGCAGCTGAAGTTGTGAAAATGAACTGGTTTTATAGCAGCTGTCCATTCTAACAGGTCCACATTGCCACAGTCACCCTTTTTCTGGTGGAAGGGGCAAGTCAAGGTCATTTCATGCCTCTGGAACAAGAAAGGGCAGATCTCTGAAGAGGACACTGCAGCAGAGGACTGTTCAAGTCCCAGCACCAGCTTCACAAAGTGTCTCCATCTACAAACCACTGGAAATACTTTTTCCATACCTAGTGGGAAAAGCTATTTTGTCTATGATGTAGGAAATCACTGCACATCATTAATAGAGACATGAGATAACACCGAATCTCTGACACTACATTTGGGGTGTGGGATTAGTTGTGGGTTTTTTACACCCACGACTCTGCAACTGCCCACCACACACATGTAATCTAATATCCTCCTGCCTCCCTCATCTACATGGTATCACCTTCCCAACCTTTTTTAGAGTCTAATTAAATGACCTCTTTGCCAACACAGAGCTGGACCAAAGACTGGTGATAATTAGAGGATCTGCTTTATGTTTGGCATGCAAATTACAGACTCACAGATTGTTAGGGATTGGAAGGGACCTTGAAAGATCATACAGTCCAATCCCCCTGCTAGAGCAGGATCTCCTAGATCCAGTCGCACAGGAAAATGGTCAGGTGGATTTTAAACGTCTCCAGAGAAAGAGGTTCCACAACACCCCTGGGCAGCCCCTTCCAGTGCCCTGTCACCCTCTACGTGAAGAGCTTTTTTCTCATGTTTCCATGGAACCTCCTCTGGATCCTTAATAAACTGCAGTTAGTAGATCTCATGTAAAGCATTCAGCCTGTGCTCTGTTCTCCTTCTTGCTGGTTCTTAACAACCACAAAGCAGCCTACAGCTCCCACTGAATTTCCAGTTACACAGGAGATGAGTTCCTCACAAAATACAGGACAAGTATTTTCCATTGCTATTTGTTAAGGAAGAAGTCCAGGAGCCTGTGCTTCCATACAGGCTGTGTTCATGAACAGGATTACAAATTTGAAAAAAAAAACACATTATGAGAGTGTTTGACTGCTAAAAGATGGTTGGAAAATAATCTCTAATTAAATAACTCCAACGTAATGTATTTTGTTAATTAGATATGATCTTACAGTATCTTCTTAAAAGCATTTTGAAAAAGTAAGCTTATAATAAACCCACACTGCTTTTAGACAGACAGAATTCTCACAGTATGCAAACAAGACATCTCATAAGGACTATCCTTCTATCACCTGGCGTTCTGCACCCTACTATGGGGCTCTACCGAAAGTGAGGACTCTGGCCTGCCCAGTACACTTGAATTTCTCCAGGGATGTCACTCATCAGCCAAAATAATTGTTGAAATCAAAGGTAAAGGTCATGTAAATCCCATCAAACCCAAACAGGTACTTGTTAGAGTTTCCAACCCATGCAGTGTGACCAAGCAGCCATTTGCTCAGCAGGTCCTCCAGCTGTGCCTGCCCACACCTCAAGATGCAGCACAGGGCAGGGAAGCAGGAAAGGAGTGCTCCAGCCTGCTGTGTACCCACACACAAGCACAAGGAGTGCTTCAGCCTGCTGTGTACCCACATCCTGACAGTCTCCTATAAAATAACAAATAAGGTACCAGACTCCTCTCTCATCCCTGCAAACACACAGTATAGCTGCAGCTTAGCTTCAGTCATCCAAGAACTGGAACCTGCAAGAATTCCCCATTGCAGGCAGATACATCTAAAACCAATTTAAACTATTAAGTTACTGTTCTTGCTTTTCATTTAGCACTAAATAAGCCTCTGTAATGAATGTGCTGCTGATATGAGGAGGAATTAGAAACACTCCCTTGCCTCTGTGTGTTTGTCAAGAACAAGGCAGGACAGTCAATGCTGCTGGAGCAGAGGCAAAGGCTGTGTCTTCTCACATCAGACCACATTGAACTGAAGAGCTATTTGTGCCAAATCAGAGGATGGGTGCAGCTCACCCCATCAACAGCTCTCTAAGGCAAGGAGGAGACTCACTCATCAAGAAAACACGTTCACTTCCTCTACAGGAATGAGTCTGTAAACGCCACAGCTCTCACAGCATCCAGTCAACGCTCTGTTTTATTATTGCTACGAGTAGAAGGTCATTGTCTTCACAACTCAGAAGGCCATTAGTTGAGGCAGAGGTATAAGCTCCTCACAGAGCGGCTCTGGGTGGAGCAGAGCCTACAAGCACTACCAGAACCTGCTGCTGAAGTCCATCACCTCAGCTCCATGGCAGCTGCATCACCTCTCCACGGCTTTGAGATACTCAGTGAATTAAAACTAGGCAGATGCAAACTCTGAGACAGCACGAAATGAGTGTTTTCATCTGCTGGTTACCACAACCTACAAATTGCTTCAGTTTGCAACATGTATTTTTCATCTGAGGAACACTTTTGATTGATGGAAGCTAATTATAATCAACTTCATTACTCTGGGATACTATTACATCAACTTTATTACACTGGGATTCAGTCTTACAAATAAGCAGCTGCCCCTGTGAAACTATGGTGGGACCCATCAACCTGAGTGATGGTAATGGAAACTTGAAGGCATAAGAGACCCCACCTGCCTGATGCAAGGCCGCTGCTGTAAGGATTCAGGCAGGGCCACTTGAGCTTTTAAATACATAAATAAACTGAGGGGACTGAACGTGACCCTTATGTAGCCGGGCCAGATTTCAGGTTAAACACTAATGTGGTTTAGTTACTTATGAAATAATTATACAAGTACCTCTACCCTTCTAAATCAGGAGCACTGACACTGGAATAATCCTTCAGTTCAGTTCCTGAACCCACTGCTCACTGACCTGCCATGCCAAGTTGTCACAAGTGATGCTGTTACATGGCAGGAAAAGCACAGACTCCAGTCCAGGGCAGCCTGTCTCCAGTGTCAAACCAAACCCTCAACTCCTTTGTAAATTCACACATGGACTGAACAAGCAGATTAATTTCATCTCCACACTAACAAAGCACAGCCTGCTGCAAGAAAAGGGTTCCATACCTCTCTGTAGCCACAGGAAAGGTTAGCTGGCTGCAGCATCCAACCACGTACACCACTGGGAATGCCCCTTCATCACGCATTAGACTGGGTGGTGTCAGTAAACATCATCAGTGCACACTGCTGCACCATCTCTCAGCTTTGCTACATGTGGGGGCTGTAGAGCCCTGATGGTATTTAGCAGCAGCACAGGGCTGCTGCTGGGTTGTACAATTTCCACCTTCCTCACCAGCTGCGTCAGAAGAAAAATCCCCTTGTCACTGCAGTAAAAGCAGACCACCACAGCCCTTCCGAAAGAGTAACCTCACTTCATCTCAAACACAGGCTTTACAGGTTCTGACATCGCTGAGAATGATCCAAGTTGGTAAGGAGGCTGTTTGCTATTAATACTAATTTAATGGGTTGCTGTTCCACAGTGCTACAGCCCCTCTTTCTGGTAACAGGCAGCAATCCAGGCTGGGTCCCTGATGAACCACAACCCTCAACTTCAGCAGGAACGAAGCTGGGAAAAAGCACTGTGAGGACAGCACTGTGAGGCCGATTTGTTTTGGGACACCACTGCATTTCAAAACACAATCTGACATCACTCACCTTGTAGAGAGCATTCTCTATCTTTAGGAATTGTAAACTCATGTGTGCAGCTGAGAGGGTGACACAGAGGAAACCCATAGAGAACCACTGGACTGTTCTCTGGAATGACACCACCAAGAGCTGTTTCCACATCAGGTAAGAAAATAATTGAAAAGTGATGTGGAAAAACCCCTCATGACCCCCACATCCTACAACCACAGAACCCCAGACTTGGAGATTTCACTACAGAAGTGATTTGCAGTGAGGAATAAACAGAGCAGTGTAGAGAAGGCACTCATGGCAGCTCAGTTTCAACAAGCATGTGAGGCTCTGCTGACAGCTCTCAGCAGCAGCAGCATTGAAAAGCTGATGCAGGCACCTCCATAGGGTCGACTCTTTGCTAACAAAGTCACAGAATGGCCCAGTGCTAGCTCTTTCCATACAGACTCAAATACTCATTCCTTTTTGTGCTTCGAGCACCCGCCCTGCTGCCAAAGCTAACGCACACATTCCCCAGGAATGGAATATAAAACCAATGGGGCCTTGGCATCCTGTTCACATTCTACATGACCACCTCAGCTTGGGAAAAGGAAATGCTGCTCCTGTACAACAGAAGGGATGGAATACTGGAAGAATTCTGTACTTATTTATCTGTGTTTTTCAGGATTACTGAGTACACTGACAATGCTGCAGTAACAAACAACTTTGGAGTAGGCATTCAGTGTACACATCTTCCCGGCTACCACCCAATGGCACCACAAGAGCTGATCCAACTCTGGGCTGTGTTTTGCTCAGGTATGTGCAGCTAAAGCTGGAGTAGTGCTAGTGTGTCTGAGCCACAGAGAAGCTCAGAAATAACTCTTCAGGCTCAGAGACATATACACAAGTCCTTGGGTTGGCTTCTGCATTTGGATTTGTGACCTGGCACCCTCCCTCCTACATTTTGTTTGCAATCGAGTCACCGGGAGGAAGCAGCCAAACAACAGCGGAGTTAGGTGCTGCCTGAAACCCCCCCACAGAGCACACAAAGTCAAAGCCTGATCCCTTCCAATCCGGGTATCTCTGGGGCTCTGCAGGAGGTTTCAAAGCAGTAAGTCAGATGATAAATGTTCTGCAACACTAGACGCTGTACTGGGGATGGAGACAGGTCTTCTGCTTTCATTTTCATCTCCATTTTCTGTGGGTTTAGACAAACCATTGACATTACCTCAACATAATACTCTGCAATGAATCAATGCTTTAATTTAATAATGGTGTTCTGTTGTCAACATACAATAGATCACTGCATCTAGTGCTCTGCCCTTGTACAGACACCCCATAAAAGCCAAGGCAGTGCTTCCAACAGCAATTCCAGGTCTGACTGCTACAGGAAGAATCCCTACAACCTTCAAATAAATCTTTTCAGGGTTAAAAGGCAGCATGGGGTCTTTCCAGCCGTACCCTCTCCTTCCATCAGACCAGTGCTTGTAGGATTCCAACACACACTCTGGTAAAATGAACAGGGAGCACACTGGGGTCTGTGAGGACTTGACCTATGTGTCTATGGGTGGAGCTGACACCCTAAACTTTCTGTGTCCTAATGGACTCACTGCACTAGTTCCTAACTGCAAAGGGACTCTAAATGGAAAACAGAACTGAGCCAAATAACATCAACATTAACTGGAACAGTTAACAACATCGAACTAAAGCTGCAAAAAATTAAAAACAATAAAGAGCAGCTTCCACTTCAGCAGTGAAATTGCGGTCCTGCATTCACCTGTTCTGTCCTGACAAGTCTTGAACAGGATGGGGAGCACAGAGCTGATGGTGTCTGTGGCACACTGACTCACAGTACGTGAGCAGAAACGTGGGGGGAACACAGAAGAAGTAAATGCTTTTAGACCATTCCGTGCCTCGCTTCAGTGTTTTGTCAGCAGTTCCTTAGCTCTTGGAGCAGCACAGAGTGGCAGAAGCCGTATTAGTTGAGTCCCTGCCGATAACACTTGCTCCCCAGTTTTGTACCCAGCACCATGTTGCTGAGCTCTGGGAAGAGCAGGTCGTGTTTTACTACGGCTTGGCACCTCCCACTGTTAACACCATGCAGTTGGTGACATCCCCGCAGTTCCATCCAAGTGTCATCTTTAATGAGAAGGAGATACTTGAGTCTGTGTGAAACGAAACAAAGAGCTTTCACCCACATTTCACAATGGTGATGGTTCTGCTGGCAGATGCGTGACCCTGTGCTGTCACAGCAAACAGGGAGGAGGGAAGATGACGAGGAAAAATGATCAGACCCAAAAATCTTTACCACAAAATCCAAGTAGGCTCAGGCTGCAGTCTGGACTCATTAAGGAAGGTCACAATTGGCCTTCATGAGACATATTGATTAGGAGTTCTGCAACATCTCTGTCTCAGTCCATGTGCATTAGCTCAGCCCCACCTGCCTGACCTCAGCTCTCCACATCACCCTGGGTCACACGAACCCAGGAGAAGCCACTGTGCTGTTTCATAGCTGAAGTCACGCGGGAATTGTTGTGAGCAGAGAATGGCCATTTGAAGGCAGTAATACCACCAGGGAACCCAGAACACCATGAAAAATGCATATTGGAAAAATCAGGGCACGGCTCTTCAGAAAATGAAACCAATGGCTCGATAAAAATAAAACCTTGCTGGCGAGTTCCAGTCAGTTGGTTGACTTTTCTCATCCACAGGCTGGACCAGCCTTCTAAATCAGCGATGAGCAGTGCTGAGCCCTGGACAGAGAGGCTCCCATCGTAAAGCCACAGGCCCTGCGTGATCACAAGAAGCACACGCAGGCAAGATCTGGTGAGTAAGTGGCTTTTGCTTAGTCAGAATGTGAAGGATCTTCATCAAGAACTCTCAAAACAGCTAACAGATAGTTTGACTTTGAGTGAAACACAACCAGGAATTATTGTCATTACGCACACCCACAAGAAGAGACTTTTCACAACATCTTTCTTCTCAGACGAATACACATGCTCACAGAACAGCTCTACCAACAAGTGTTTCAGGTGTGCAACCATCCCGCGCTCCAAAGGAAACCACTCCTGCTTTGCTTGCCATTTTCCCAATCCCTCTGCTGAAACCATCTCTTAAAGCAATTAACTGAGCTGCAACACCATCTGGGACCAAGAGGCAGCAGCCCCTTTTCCATAAAGCCATGACATGCTCAGTCACCTCCCACCTTTGCTGCCCACCACCTGCCCAGGGGACCACACAGGTCTGCCATAGCTGATCTGCACTAGAAGGGCACAACAGGATCCCCAACTTTCATTTCAGCAACACAGAGCCACCGGCACAGAAGGAACATGCAACTCAAGCTCAGAAATCAGGATGAATTAAAAACACCTCCATTCTGGGATTGCTGTCCTCTGGCAGATACAGATGCTGGTGGTGGGGCCACCCCACACCAGCAGGCCGTGGCAGGAACGCTGTGTTTCCAATGACTCTCCCCTCCAGTGGCTCCCACAGGAGATGCTCCCATGTATCAGGGAAGAGCAGCTGCAGCCTTTGAAAACAGCATCCTCATGTCCTACAAATTCCAATCCTTTTTTATGTAATAATCTACTTAATCTTCCATTAATGATAATCTCTGCTACCAATGTGCCCAAACAGGGTCAATTTCTGCTGGATTTGCACTTCTTGTGTTTCATCCTATAACCGAGCAGTATTTAATAAGGGGAAACACCCCACTGAGAAGGTACCAGCCAGCTCCCTAAAACAAACGGCACCTATGAGATTCTGCAACTGCCAGGAACATTTTGAGATTGTGGGTTTTCTTCTTCCATTGTGTCTCCTGTGTGGAGCAGAGTCCTGCCAGCCCAACGTTATTTGTTGGATATTCCTGCCTCCTGTGCCTCATCAGGAGACAGCGCGGGGGGAAGATGAGGGGGCCTGGATGGGAAGGTTATGGGCATCTCTTACAGATAGAAAGGAGTGCAAGGAGGCGATGGCTGGGGAGCACTCAACCACCCCCAGCACATCCCACCAGAGAAGCCCAGCCACACATGGATCAGGGTAGACTGAAACCCCACAGAAGCAATCTGGATCACAGAGAGCTTGGGGATGCACACTGAGTCCGCAGACCTTTGCCATCTGGTTTTCCCAAGTACCCCATCCAGCTCCCTGCACCTGCGGGTGAAGACCAGTGCTCAGTCCCAGCAAACATCCTTCTCCTGGCAACATCTGGGGTGTCCGGGTTGTCCCTCCTGCAAAAAGCCAGGGCAGACCCTGGGGACTTGGTTCCTTCTTTGCTTGTGCTTCGGATTTGGGATCATTCCCGGCCAACCACCACCTGCACTCCACATCTCCTCGCTGTCCTTCACCCCATGCCCTCCGTGTCCCGCACCAGTTCCTCATCCCGCACACGCTACTGTGGGGCGGCTATGGCCGGCGTTGCCTGAAGGGCCGCGGGAAGCTGTTTCTGACCATAAAATGTGTTTGGGACAATGAGTCTCTCTCCCAGTCTGCCTTAGCCGCTCTCAGAGGTTTCATTCCCGCAGTACCGTGTGCGGGGTTGGGGACAGCTCCGCCCCGTCGGTGCCGGCAAGGAGCAGCTCGACTGCGCGGCGGGGACGGGGCTACTACTGCCTCTGCGGCAGCCGAGAATGCGCAGCGGCTGATCCCGCATCCCTGTGCGCTCCACCGCACCCCCTCTGCACCCCGGTTCTGAGGGCACGGACGCGCTTTTCCGCCATCGCCTTCAGGGGAACCCAGTTACCGCACCGGGATTTTTCCAGTGCAGACGAAACCCCGCACCCGGCCATCCCTCTGTCCCCGGTTTCAGCGCTGGTCCCTGTGCCCAGACACTCCCGCACACCTTCCGCACCCCATCCCTGTATCCCGTTTCCTCTGTGCGATCCCGTCTTCGTCCGCTCCCGCGACACCGCACGCGCGGACAAGCCGTCGGGGGGAGCAGAACCGCAACCCCGTTAGGTTCCGCTCGGGACCCCGCGCCTGCAAACGGGCACTTACGGGTGCCGGGGGTGTCGCTGGGCTCGGTGGCGGCGGCGGTGGGTCCCTGGAACGGAGAGAGGGTCCAGGAAGGTGCCGAGTCGTGCACGAAGCTGCCGTGGGAGGAGGTAGCGGGTGCCGCAGTGGGGCCAGCGGGCGGCGGGCGGCGGCCGGGGGGGGCAGCGCTGGGGCTG
>VZRI01010734.1:21900-59972 GCA_013397515.1 Upupa epops | reverse complement strand
GCTGCCCAGAGAGGTGCTGGAGGCCCCATCCCTGGAGTCATTCCAGGTCAGGCTGGATGGGGCTCTGGGCAACCTGATCTGGTGAGTGATGGCCCTTTTTGATGTAGAGGGGGTAGACTAGATGACCTTTGGAGGTCCCTTTCAACCCTATGATTCCATGATTCTGTAAACGTGACCTCCACACACCAAGCATGCTGGAACTGGGGCTGGCTGTGTCAGTAGGTGTTATGCTCCTGGGATATTTTCCTAAACTAGGGCACATTTGAATATCCTTTATGTCATTCTTCCTCCCAGCTTTCATCCCTAGCTTAGCTGTGTCCCCAGCGGCTGGTGCACACTCAGGGAGACTCAGCTTGGCATGGAACCCTATTCCTTCCTTCATGTGACATGTGTGGGTAATGTTCCCCCAATCCCATTAACCAGCACCCTGAGCTACTGTACCTTCCTGCTCTGATTGCTCCAGTAGCCGCCAGGCAGGACAGATGGATGAGGCTGTGCTCAGCTGATGTGTTGTCAAGGGCTCTGTACCTGTGTGTAAGGCAGAGCTGAAAACAGCAAGGCAGCAACAAGTGAGAAGTCCACTGCCAAGTTCAGTGTGTGAAGCCCCTGGAGGTGAGAGCTGGCTGCTAGTTAGCACTGAGTCTCTCTGGACACCAAGAGTGCTTACCCCACTGCAGCGTGCAACCTGAACAATGAACTCATTTGATAAAATCCAGCTCCCTGTCCACGCAGCACATGTATGCCAATCTCTCCCTCCGAACCAGCGTGTCCTCCCTCTGCTTTGCAAGCCACATTCAGCCTATTTGCAGGGCTGCCACTAGATATTTAGGATTACACTTGAATATATGCCAGGGAACATTTCCCATTTCAGTATTTATCCTGGCAGGGTTTGGAATGATTAGTGAAGTATGTCGTGACATCAGCAAAAACATCCCACCCCCCCCAAACCCTACGAAACACATTTCAGTCGGGAGATACCAGTAAACTGAGTACTTGGGGGAATTTATGACTAAATAATTGATATCCTTGTGGCCTAACTAATATTTTATCCAACCAGATTCTCTCTATTTCTCCAGTTTCCTCTGGCTGTAAATTGTAAGGATTTCAGTGGCAGGAATCCTGTTTGGTAAGACTAAAATCCAAGTCATTTTTTAATCCCAGTTTTAGTGGCACTGTATTGGTCCCTTAAGGACACCCTTAATAGCAATTTCAGATACAGCAACTGGTCTTAACAGTGCCCTCACGATGCACTGAGACCACCACAACGCCACAGAAACACATCTTGCTTTTCAAGCCTTTGGACCCCCTAGGACTTTTATCAGGAACATAAATTTAGGATGCAAGAGGAAGAAATATTTGAAAGCAGGTACAGAAAATGCTATCAGGAAGGTTTGCTCCAAAGCACACCCAAGTCAGCAAAAATCTGTCAGCATGCTGCACTCTCTCTTGGACTAAGTCCTAAACCCAAATTCAGATCTTTCCAAGACTTAGCACAAAATGATGACAGCAGCAAATGATAAAGCCTGTGAAGCAATCAGCTCTCAGCAGACAAGAAAGTCACAATTATTTACTATTATGACTCACTTCCAACCTTCTTCTTGAGAGTCTACACTTTCTCCATCCCAAGTGGCATACTCGATCCCAATTAGGCAGGCAGGAAGGGAATATATCCTTGTCCTTCAGCCTCTGGTACCTTCACTTGCTTTGGTGTCCCAGGTGCCCAGTGCCTCAGCCCCACCACCCAGTCTCCTGGCAGGTGGCCTGGCTGTGGGCATCGTCAAAGGACATCACACCAGACACCCTCGCACTTTTCATAGTCTGTCACAAGGGATAATGGATAAATATTTAAATGCCTTTACTTGTGCTGTCTGCTGTGGGAGCTGTGGTCATTGCAGTGCACGGACACAGAAGTGAACCTGTTGTCTCCAAGGTGATTTCCATTGGGGCTTGCCCAGGTCCTCCTGCCTGGGGTTGGGCAGGAGTGAGTTCCAGCAGCCCCCAGGTGATGAGTGCTCCCACAGCAGTTCTGCAACACTGACACAGCCCTGGAAACTTCTCCACCAGCTCCTCCAGCAGGATCTCTCTGAGTTTCTCCTGCAAATTAACCTAAAGAAAGGAGTGTGGTGTCCAGAGTCTGAACTAGTCACAACTGTTTCAGTTCTAGAGGTAAATAGTGAAGGGGAGCATGGGGCAAACCTGGAGCTAAGCCTTAAATCAGCCCTTCTCTAAACCCCCAGTTAGTCACTGATGCCACTTACTTTCCAGCCATGATTAGTTTGGATGGTAAATACTATTGCCCTGGGTTATATCCTTTGGGTAACTAGTGTATTCCTCCTTGCTGTTACATTAAAGAGAGACATTCTGTATTTCAAGTGTTTCGGGTATTTTACAAAGTTGCAGCAGTGATCAAAGCAGGGCTAGAGAAGCACTGAAAACAGAAAGAGGAATAAAATAGCGATGGGGAAAATAGAACTGAAGAGAAAATTAATGCTGTGGTGAAGTGCAAGGCTGACAGGAGTATCAGTCATGGCATTTCAATGATATCCAGAAGGAAAGGCCCTGCCAAGAATGACCGTATCAATGACCAGTCAAGCCAAATGTTGCTGCTGATTTAAACAGGCGGAAAAACAGTGGCAGGAAAAACTGCTGTGAGTAATTAATTTTGTGAAGGTCCTAGACAAATGAACTTACTGTTTGCATGGGAGTAACATTCATCCAGAATGCTGGGATTACCAGTACGGTTTGCTGCAGGATAGACTGGGTGCCAAGCTAGAGTAAGCCCGGTCAAATATGGATTTACTTAGCTCAGGTTTTAGATCAGGTTTTTTTCAGAGTTTCCATATCCTCATATTTCATCACAATTTAGTAGTGGAGAGTTCCTTAATGCTATCTGGACTCTGTGATGGTGCTTTCCCTAGTGCCCTTACCCTTTGTTAGGGCTCTTGTATTCAAAATGTGAAAACCAGCCACTGACATTCAGACCAGTTTGGAAATCTCTTGACCTGTCCATGGGTGCCATGCTGAGCCCTGCTGACTTCTGCTGGAACAGGCTAGCTTCCCCAGAGCAAACAGCAGCTTTTTCCTAACCTTGCAGGACAGAATCTGTCCTGTGAGGGCCAGATTGCCATACCCAAATGCATCAGTTAAGCAACATTTATTCCTCAAATGACCTAATTGATGCCAAATATGAGGCAATTGCCTGGGACAATCAAATCAAAAGTAATGAGTGCTCTTCATGGGATCTGGGATGTCTGGCTCCTGGTGCTCAGGTGCAGTGGTTAGGCAGATGGCTCTTTAGAAGCTACCTGTTACAGTTACAAGTAGGAGAAGCCAAGGAGAGCTGTCTCCCTACCCTTCCACATCATACAAATGGAATTCACTCTACCAAACCTCATGGCAATAGTTTTGTGGCATCTGTCCTTAGAGTTATGTTGAATGAATCTTTGAAGTAGCAAAAGCCCACAGGATCTCATCACTCTCATGGTTTAATCAAGAAGAAAAGTCAGATCTTGCGTAGAATCATAGAATGATTAGGGATTGGAAGGGACCTCAAAAGATCATCTAGTCCAATCCCCCTGCAACAGCAGGATCACCTAGACCAAGTCACACAGGAACACATCCAGGCAGGTCTTGAACATCTACAGAAAAGGAGATTCCACAACCCCCCTGGGCAGCCTGTTCCAATGCTCTGTTACCCTCACAGTGAAGAAGTTTCTTCTGATATTTATATGGAACCTCCTCTGTTCCAGCTTGCACCCATTGCTCCTTGTCCTATCATCAGATGACTTCAGAAGAGCCTGGCTCCATCCTCCTGATAACCATCCCTCACATATTTATAGACATTAATGAGGTTAACCCTCAGCCTCCTCTTCTCCAAGCTCAAAAGACCCAGCTCCCTCAGCCTTTCCTTGTAAGGGAGGTGCTCTACTTCCTTCATCATCTTCGATGCTCTATACTGGGCACCCTCCAGCAGCTCTGTGTCCTTCTTGAACTGAGAGGCCCAGAACTGGACACAATACTCCAGATGCAGCCACACCAGTGCAGAGTAGAGGGGGAGAAGAACCTCCCTCAATCTGCTAGCCACCCCCCTTATGATCCCCTACCCCAGGATGCTGTTGGCCCTCTGAGCCACAAGAGCACCTTGCTGGCTCATAGCCATCCTGCTGGCCACTAGGACCCCCAGGTCCCTTTTTCCTACACTGCTCTCCAACAGGGCAGTCCCCAACCTGTACTGGTCCCTAGGGCTGTTCTTGCCCAGATGCAAGACTCTACACTGACCCTTGTTGGACCTCATTCAGTTTCTCTCTGCCCAGCTCTCTAGCCTGTCCAGGTCTCGCTGAATGGCAGCACAGTCTGCTGGGGTGTCAGTGAAACCACTAGGCTTTGTGTCATCAGCAAACTTGCTGACAGTGCACCCTAATCCCTCATCCAAGTCATTAATGAATAGATTGAAGAAGACTGAGCCCAGCACTGATCCTTAGGGGACACCACTAGATAGTGGCCTCCAACTAGACTCTGTCCCATTGACCACCACTCTCTGGCTTCTATCCTGCAGCCAGTTCACAATCCACCCCACTACTCAATCATCCAGTCCACACTACCTCAGTCTGGCGGCAAGGATGCTGTGTGACACTGTGTCAAATGCCTTACTGAAGTCAAGACAGACCACATCCACTGCTCTGCCATCATCTCTGCACCTGGTTATGCCCTCATGAAAGGCTATCAGGTTGGTCAAGCATGACTTCCCCTTGATGAAGCCATACTGACAGTCCCTAATGACCCTCATGTGCTTGATGTGCCTAGAGACATCATCCAGGATAAATTTTTCCATTACATTTTCCTGGGATGGAGGTGAAGCTGACCGCTCTATAGCTACCTGGGTCCTCCTCCTTCTCCTTCTTGAAGATTGGAGTGACAAATCTTGAAAGCTTTGAAATCATTCACATTTTCCAAGCACTTCACATCTTAGTGGATTTCAACTATGTAGAAAAAAAACCAGCTTTATTTTCCCCAGCCCCAGAGTCTGATCAGACTCTTTCCTCACATGCCTGTGTAACCCTGAGCAGGATGCAGGGAGGAATCTCTAACAAGGCAGCCACAAAATGGCCTTCTCAAGAACAAAACCATACAAGAACCAATGACAAAGCTGGATCAGAATTTCTGTACCTCTGTGCTATACAAAAAGAAGACTTTTATTGAAAACAGCTCTCAACAAAGGCCCAGTGGCTGGACTTCACAGACTGCTCAGCTGTCCCTTTGATGGCCAGCCATGCACATGCCCTCCATCTCTGAGGAAACCAAATCTGCTTTGAGACGCAACCTCTCCTTTCCAGTCAGACTACCTATAATCAGGGGAGTTTGCTGAGCAGAATGGTAAAACTCTTCCCAGAATTCAGAGGCCAGGAATGAAGATTTTAAATGTTACCTTTCTAGCTCCCTGCTCACCTGGACCTGTGGCAGGGAATCACTAGAGTCCCCAAGGCCTCCACATAAGCTTCTACTACTACTTCTCTATTTCTGCTGTGGGGTTGTACGGAACAACAGCCACAATGCAGCCAAACACCTAGTGATGTAGATCTTCATTTTCAATGTTGAATTTGACATCTTTTATCAAGCACCAGCAGCAAAAGTGCTGCAGATCATCTGCTTCCATTCAAATCACCATTCATTGCATTAATTCTGCATAAACCCAACCAGCACAAACTTAGGTTCTGGATGTAAAAGTTAACTGAACTTCTCTCATTTTAAAAGCCAAGATGTGTGGTGATCCCCGAGCCTTCTTACCCTACAGACTGCATTCTCATTAGCAGAGCTGGAACCCAGAGAGGCTTTGGGAATAAATCCCATCTGTGGTTTAGGCACAGACAGGAGGCAAACACAATGCTTGGTTTCAATTTACCTTACGTAATGGTGTGGAGGCTATGAACGAAGAAGAACCTGCACTGTAGGTGCTGCTGCCCTACCTCTGAAGGCAGGGGAAGCCCAGCTTACGGATCCCATTGCTTCTGGTGGGTATGTCCTAGATCCAGCTGTTCAAAACAGAGCCCTCAAATTCACCTACAGGAAATTTCCCTCTAGCAATTACGAGAAACAGCTTTTTAAATGAAAATTGCCCCTACAAATATAGCCTGTGTATCAGTTCAGAAGTGTACACAGCCCTGCACACAAGGAGCTGAAAAGCAGTCACCTTCGGGCTCAGAAAACCCAACAGTGAGAGGTCCTGGATGTGATACATCTGTCCTTCAGAATCATTACCTTCATTCACTTGTTTGGTGCAAACCATACTGAAACACTGAGATGCCTTTTCTTTCTGAAATGAGGAAGGCTTTAATGATTAAGGATCCCTTTTGATAAAATAGTGCTGTAATTTTAATTTCTTCCGCAGTACTGGCCTCACCATTAATTCTTGGGAGAGTGTGTTGCCTGTGGTCCTTGCTTCATCTCCCACTTGTTCATCGTAAAAGCTTCTTTTGATAGAGTTAGAAGAAAATCAAGCAGGGAAATGTGTACACATCACTAACAGCATAGACACAGCCTGACTTGCTCTGCAGCACACTGCTTGCATATACTAGCGAGATAAAAATAACTGCTTGGATGAAAAGCACTTTTCATCTTAAGACCCCATTTCCTATCACATAAAACTTTCTACAAAGATGTTCCTTTGGAGATACAGATTTGCAATGCCAGGCAAAGTGTCAACTTTGAAGGAAACATTCAGCTCAATCAGTTCTATCACTGAAGTTATGCAAATGGAGGAGCACACTCCTTTTTAACCATTGCTCTGTTTTAGCTGCAATCATGAGATTTAAGATTTGAGGATGGCATACAAACGTCACAAATCTGACAGCATCCCAGGGTGGGTTCTAGTCCCAGCTGTGGTCAAGAGTGGAGCTCCTCTGTGCTCAGCGGGAACAGGATTTTACTTACAACCTTCTCAGAGCAACAAGGAATGACTCAGATGATTGGTCTCTGGGAGCAGACAGCAGGTTTTCCCTGAGCGCTACGAGCACAGGGAGTGGTGAAGCAGGAGGCACCAGAACAAGAGTGGCAGTAAGACAGACATACCCTGTCTCAGCCCAAATGTGACACCACCTGAACTACCTGTGAGCTCACACATGGCCATACTCACTATTACCAGAAAATAATGAGACTTGGATTGCTTGATTTATGTGTGACGTGAAATCCTTCTCTCTCTCTCTGTCTCTCTCTGAGAACCTTGAGAAACATTCTGAAGACACAGCCATGGCCAAGGTAGCTGGAAATCAAAGCCAGCCAGAAAGGTAGGTTGAGAGGGAAAAAACCAGCAGGCTCAAGATGAGAACAGGAGGAACTTCCATCTCTTTTTGCCTCTGAAGGATATGTTTTGCATTCAAATAATCTGTAATATAGCGGGGTATAAAAAGTTTGCATTTCTATTCTCGATTGTTTTTCTTTCAAGTTCAGAATCACCAGCAAAGGCAACTATTGCAGTTGTGATGCTTTGCATACCAGTGATGCTTACAGCTTAGCAGGTTGCTGAGACATGACCCCACACACAACTTATTCATACGACATGGAACACTGCCTACACCATCCCAATGTTTTTCATGGAGAGAAATCAAAGCAAGCTCTCTCAGAAAATCTAAATATTTATGATCAGAAATGATGGATGTCAAACCTGTCGGGCACCAGCAACAGCAGCCCTGGTTTAGGGTGGTGAGATTATCATAGAGAAAAGCAGTCACAATGTAGGATGCTATTTAAAACCAACAGCAGCAGAATCAATTTTAATTAGTTCCCCAAGAATGAATATGTAGAGACGCAAACCCTTCCTCCAATATATTAATATGGCTTATTTTTTCCTTGGTTAGTTTTATGGAATTCATCGAAGAGATGCTGAGTGACTGCAACAGTGCACATGAAAGCACTGAGCTGCACACAGAGATACTGCCATGCTTTTTCTATTGCATTTATTTCCTAACATGTTCTTTTACAGAGGCAAATACAAATATCTGGAGGACAGAACAACTCTCTGAGATTGCATGTTGAGGATGAAGCAACTCAACAGATTATGTGGGCAAATTAAAATTGACCAAAGAAAAAACCAAAGATTGGCTATTTCACATACAAGAAACTATCACTTTTAAGTTTTGTTTAGATTCTACTTATGATGGTTTTGTATTGGAGAGTGTTTTATCATAGCAAAAATGAGCTGAGTTCTGGCTCATCACTTGTATCTAAGCAGCTTTCCAAGCTCTGAAGGGGGCTACAGAAAGCTGGTGGAGGACTTTTCACATGCGTGCATAGCCCCAGGACAAGGGGAAAGGGTTACAGATTTAAAGAGGGGAGATTGAGGTTGGACAAAATTCTTTCCTGTGAGGGTGCTGAGATGCTGAAACAGGTTGCCCAAGGAAGTTGCATCTGCCCCATCCCTGGCAGTGTTGAAAGCCAGGTTGGATGGGGCCCTGAGTAACCTGATCTAGTGAAAGTGTCCCTGCTGGGCCTTTACCTTCAGTTATTACTCATTCCTGCCAGTGATAAAGACTTTGAGTAGCCTTAAGAGCACTTTAGAACAGCGATACCTTCTGTGACCAGCTATGTTTCACCTCAGAGCTGCTGCTGGGATGCTCATATAGGCCACTCTGACTGCCTGTGCCCCACAGAGTGAGCCTTGGTGTCTGTACAGCAGGTGAAATGCTCACGTTTCTGTAGGATGCATCAAGTGCTGTAAGGAAAGGTGTAAGTAAGGGTATGGAACCAGTGCCGTTTTGCATGGGTAGTGGATTTAAAAAAATATCCTAACATTCTCTCACCATCTGGTATAGGAAATGGTATTTCTTTCCTAGGAGAATGTTGGTGTTGGAGCTGTAATATTTAGTCAAACAAATCTCAGCCTTCCATGGGAACTGAGTGAAGTCAATGTTTCTCCAGTGTTTGGATGACACACTGACCTCAAAGCAGTGCTACTGATAAATACACCGGGGGTGCTTTAAGCAATGCTCTCACACCAAAGACAAAGGCAACTGTGATGTGCTGAGGACAAGAACAACGCTTAGGAGTAATTTTTAGTATTTCATTTCATTGGTTTGTGAATGCAGTTCAACTGACGTTTTCTTAGTGGAAATTGTGGAGGTTAATTGGGATCCTTGTGTCCTCTGTAGAGCTGACACAGGAATCCACCTCATCCGAGGTCATGGGTGTACTCCCACTGTGCCTGCAGATACCCATGGATAGGTCTGTACAGCCCAAACACAACTGCAGCAGCCTGAGAGCCCCCAGGTTAGCAGCGGGAGGGCTGAGCTACTGACAGAGAACTGGCAGTCAGTAGAAAACAAAAATTAAAGAAATCCTAGAGACACAAGAATCCTCACAATGATAGAGGTAGGATACTGCTGGTGTGACCTTCTGGCTTCCACAGTAGACCAATATCTTCAGAAAAAAAAGGCACAGGTAGGACAAGAAGTTGATGACAGATTTCCTTTCAGTTTCACATTCTTATACAGTTTGCTTTGGGCACTGTGCTGCTCAATTTATCATTAATAACGCTGTTGGCTTTTTTACCTCACACTGAAAAGCCTTTGCTTATGGCAGTGAATGAGGGATAGGTTTCTTTGGAAAACAACAGCACCAAATGATAGGGCTGCAGAAACTCCTTGTCTACAGAACAACCAGAGTTTGGAAAATGTAGATGAGGTGCTCTTCGCAGTAAGTTGCAAAAGTCACTGTGGTGCCAGGACACAGCATTATGTCCCCTCATAAGTACTCTTTCAGGAGCTGTGGTGGGCAAAGACAGGTGCTGTACTGCTGCCACACTGCTTGGGGGCTGGGCAGTGACTAGAGTTTAACATGGGAAGAGTTTTCTTAATTTCATTGTAATTGGTCCCAGGCTTAAAATTAAACTCAAGCTTATGTCCTTAATTTACTGAATTGCCTGGCTGTACTTGGATTGTTAGTGCATCATCCTGACAGGCTGCACACTACAGTTTTGTATTAGTGCCTAAATGTACGAGCACTGACGTACAGCCTGCCACCATGGGACATGGCTTTATTTACACAGCCACAACACAGAGACCATGTTCTCCTGAGGAGCTGCTCCTGAGCCAGCGATACTCATTTATTCTTAATCCACAGTGCCAGCAGTGTTTTAACATACTGAGCAGATGTGTTTGCCTACAAGCCACCTAAGCCCACATCACCCATGCCTGCAGAGATCACTCTATGGTTCAGGTCTCCATTTGCTCCGACATTTCCCTCCACCTTGGTGTCTCCCATAGACTTGCTGCAGAGCCCAAGAAGAAATAGCTGGTGCTGCTCCTACCCACTTGGTTGGGGCAGGTCCCCAGGGCCTCAAGGTGAAGTTGAGCTGCACATAAACCTTCCTGCACAACCACTTGTGTGTCTTGAAGAGACATTCAGGCTATTCCAGAACATGAAAAATCGCCAATGAATGTGTTACTAGAACAGTGCTGGAAACCCTTTGTGAGACAGTCACCACCTGAATCAGGGTAACAGTACTTCAGTTAATACCACAGAGTAATACATTTAATGTTTAGACCAGGCTTTCCCCAGCAGTTTCAAAAACTAAGCCTCATTCAGTGGGATTTTTCTTTTCAGGATTTGTAATTTCAGGTCTTGCCTAGGAGCTTAAATACTACTCCTGCTCTGTCATAGTAAGGACAGCAAGAGAGGAAATCCAAGTATTGCTTTCTTTTTCAGTAGTATGAGGTATAAGCCTGTGGATATGGTTTCAAAATAATTTCAGTGGGGCAGGATTCAGCTTTAAATGTTCTTCTAGTCACTAACTTCTGCTTTGATGACATGATTATTGTTTAAATGTATGAGAAAGCATCAGAGTTTTTATACAAAGTGGGTGTTTTCACCTGCTGCATGTTAAAAAAATCCCAGCCCACAGACTGAAGCACATCAGAGCAGCAGTAATTAGGTATTGGCATATCATGCGAGAGAAAAAGGAGCTTCAGAAATGATAGAGCTTAATAAAATTCTAGTGTCCTAAAGCTACACAAAATGTTCTTAAAAGGAAATTTAAATTGTGAATGGGGAGCACTTATGATTTGTAGAAGAGGTAATCAATATTAAATAGAGGGAATAAGGGCTAATTATTCCATTGAATCTGTGTAAGAGAGAGGGTAAATTCAATCCTTAAGTGTAAGGAACAGGCTCACACATCTGCCTGCAGTGCGTGCCGAGCAGACGTGTCGCTTCTTACACATTGTTGACTGCCACATCACACGTAGCACCTTCCCGGGGAAATTGTGGCTGGGAACCTCACCTGATACAAACAAGCAGTGACTCTGCCTGCCAAGAAACCTTCATCCAGCAGAAATGACAATCCTTACAGGCTATCGTTTGCTGAATCCATGGAGAACACCAAAACGTTCTGGACCATTCTGGGTAGCTACTTCACTGTTCTAAAATTTTACCAGAAGCCTTTCAAGGGTTTATGGCCACTGCTTCTGAAATATATTGAGAAAGAAGCAGGAAAGCCTCTCAGACAGATAAAATGCATCTAAAACCTTCCAAGACTGTGGTAACCACAGGTACTTAGGTATTGCTTTCTGAAATGGACTGGCAATCCAACTGAAGAATCAGGGTGAACCCACCTGGAACCCACACACTCACCCATAAATCTGCAATGATCAAGAAGAGGTTTAGAATGGGTTGTACTAGCTGGGACTCCATGTTGTGTCTAGTAGAGTCAATGAGGAATGAACGCCTACAGGGTCAGGTGGAGCTGTGCAGAGCTTCCACCAGCCACACTGGCAGGCAGCAGCAGACTCATACATGCTCCTGTGCTTAGAACCAGTTGCTCTGAGCCACCTCACTTGCAGACACAGGGGGGGTTTTGGAGCCTGGAATTTCCAACCTTTTAGTTTTTGTGCTCCAGTACAGCCTCCCCGACAGGCTCACCCTACAATTCTAACCAGGCCTGGGAGAATGTGTGAAGATCTGAGCATTTGTTTCAGATTGGAAGACAACCAAATTTTTGAAAGCTACCTTGACATGGAATTGCTTTTCTCTACCCAGATTGAGATGCTGAATGAAATGTTCAAAAGAATCATAGAATCATTAGGGATTGGAAGGGACCTCAAAAGATCATCTAGTCCTATCCCCCTGCCACAGGAACAGACCCAGGTGGGTCTTGAATGTCTCCAGAGAAGGATACTCCACAATCCCTCTGGGCAGCCTGTTCCAATGCTGCCTTACCATCACTGTGAAGTTTCTTCTGATATTTATACGGACCCTCCTCTGTTCCAGCTTGCACCCATTGCCCCTTGTCCTATCACTACATAACCTAGAGAAGAGCCTGGCCAACTTGATAAATGGAGACCTATTTTTTATTCATTACAGCTTAGGTAGCCCCATACTGTGGCTGGTTTCACCTCTTGGTGAGACCTGCTGAGGCTCCTGTTCCCTGAACATCTCTGTCTTGTTCTCGGGGGGCAAATACAGTGTGAGGTTCAAGCTGCCAGATGTCTACAGGGTATTTCAGTTCCAAGTGGATTTACAACTGCATGGGCTACACCTATACTTCTTCATGCAGGTAAGGCCAGGGGAGCTGGGGCTGTGCAGCCTGGTGAAGAGGAGGCTGAGGGGAGACTTCACTGCTCTCTACAGCTGCCTGAAGGGAGACTGAAGTGAGGTGGGGGTTGGCCTCTTCTCTCTAGGGACTAGCAATAGGAAAAGAAGAAATGGGGTCAGGTTGTGCCAGGGGAGGTTCAGATTGGATCTTAGGAAGCATGTCTTCCCAGCAAGAGTGGAGAGACCTTGGAACAGGCTGCCCAGGGAGAGGATGGAAGCACCATCTCCGGAGGGGTTCAACAAACAGGCAGCCAGGGTGTTTCAGGAGCTGAGGTAGTTGTTGGGGGTTGTAGGGTGGGCAGTTGGAGTTGGTGATCTTGAAGGTCTTTTCTAGCCTTGACAGTTCTATGTTCTATGGTTCTCCCTTGTTCAACAAAAGTGATTTCCAAATTAGGATGCAGAGCCATAGATTCCAGATTAGGACACTTCAGAAGAATATCCTATATATGGATAGAATTGTTCTCTGCCTCCATCCCCTCGATATTTCCCAGTACACAGTACATGGGGAGGCAGTGCAACAGGAGTTTGCGTTCTGCAGCTGAATTACATTACAACAACACAGATGGAACTTTAGATGTAAAACTGTATTTTTAGCACAGTTGAAGCGGTGTCATCCGATGCAGTTAGAGACGTATAGACAGAGGCTTGTGGTGAGAGTATTTACTTCTTCCACTGAGTAGCAGAGGCACAGTACCCTGTGTATCTTGTCTTGGAGAAATACAGTCAAAATAATTTGAATGTGGGGTTTTTCTTTCAACAGAGAAGAATGGAAGGGGTGCAGTTAGTAGATTGAGAGAGGTTTACCTCCCCCTCTACTCTGTGCTGGTGAGACCACATCTGGAATATTGTGTCTAGTTCTGGGTCCCTCCATTCCAGAAGGACACAGAGCTGCTTGAGGGAATCCAGCACAGAGCCACAAAGGTGATGAATGCTGAGTAGCATCTCCATTCATCGTGATGAAGAAGGGCTGAAGGAGCTGGGTCTCTTAAGCTGGGAAAAGAGGAGTCTGAGGGGTGACCCAATGAATGTTGATCAACATGGAAAGGGAAGGTGTCAGGAGGAAGAAGCCAGACTCTGCTCAGTGACACCCAATGACAGGGCAAAGGGCAACAGGTGTGCTCTGGAACAGAGGAGGTTTCACATAAAGATGAGAAGAAACCTTCCTGGTGAGGGTGACAGAGCCCTGGAAGGGGCTGCCCAGGGAGGTTGTGGAGTCTCCTTCTCTGGAGATATTTAGATCCTTCCTGAACTTCCTGTGTGACTGGATCCAGGGGATCCTACTGTGGCAGGGCTATTGGACTGGATGATCTTTTGAGGTCCCTTCCAATCCCCAAGTCTATGACTGTGATTCTTTTCTCATAAGTGGCCTTGTGCTGGTGCTCTGTGTGCCTGGTGCTCATACTGTTCCTCTGGATCTTCCTTTGGGAGCACCTGCATGTGGAAACAGGCGTTTTCCTCAGGGCTTGTGTCATTGCTCCAGGGTGAAACATTTGCCATTTCTGTCAGAGAAAGCAGATCCTCCCGGTGGGAATTGTCAGATCTAGAGCACAGGTAGGAATTTCCATGCATTCACAGTCGTCAGAGGAAATGTTCAGTGTTTTTGTGGTAAAATGGTAATTTCCAACAGCAAAATCCCCTCATTTCATGAAGGATTTGAGGTGGGATCAGAGCCATTTACCTTTATCACAAAGTACTGCTGTGATGCTGCTCTGGTATGGAGCAGGTTTGTTATTGCAGGCAGACTGCACACCTGAGCTTAAAAAATAGAAAAAAAATCTTATTAAAAAAGGAATTTAAAAGCACTGGAAGGATTCCAAATTTAAAAGAACTAAGGAAGGCTGGGTTTGGGTACAGGTCTCTGCATAACCACATAGTCAACATTCTCAGTCCTCAAGCTTTGATGTGCCATACAGACCCGTCAATGAGGTGCTGATCATATTCTGGAAGGAGGAATCTCCCACCCCTCCCTCAATCCAAACAAGGAGCAGTTTATAAATTAGAGGCAGCAGCAGCCCCTTGTCATCAGCTTCCAAAGATTAAAACTCAATGGAAACAACTCTAGACCAAGTCCTTCTCCACTAAAGAATATTTCTGTTTCACCTCTGTGAGGAGTGAAGGAAGATCTGAAAGATCTTCTAAAAGTTGGAGGCTTTGGAGCCTTTTCTGGAAAAATGATGGATTTTATATGGCTTTGCGTGTCTGGTAACCAACCTGAAGGTCTAGGGAGCAGGCCAGGGAAAAGCACTTCTAGTAAAAAAAGAGAACTGGCCAAAGACGGGGCACAGGAAGGTGCGGGATGTGTCTTGGAAAGTCTGGTGCTGCTCGTAAGAACAGTGCTGCCGTGGCCCAGGGCAGCCAGCACAGACCAGTCCATGTTTTGTGGGGCATTTAGTATTAAAAGAGACAAAAAACATTCATATCTTTTCTCTGGGAAGTCTCACACCTCATAGTAAGAGGTCTTCCATAGCATTTTATTGGCAAAGATGCTCAGAAATAGCTGTGTGAAGGCTGTTTTTCTTGCCTTCCTCCACAGTGGGAAGCAAGGAAGGAGAATTCAGCAGCCACCCAAGGCTGGAGAGTGAGAGTGGTCTGAGTTCACCAGGTAAGATAACCCAGAGCTGGGTTGGCTCTGTTACACATCCATGATGACACCCCCAGCCCTCCCTAGAAACTATGTTTGATTCATTTCAGAAAAGCAAAAAAAGTCAATTTTTGAATGAATAATAAGAGCCCCACCTGCTGTTTTTTGCTGTACTCATGTCCAGGTACACCGGCTTCATGCAAATATGAGCCATGCATGTAGGGCTGGATGTTCCTTTTACAAGCAGTCTGACTATGGATCGTAATCCCACAGTGCATTAGCCTCACCTCAGGAAGGTTAAACTGCAGCATGCACGAGGGTGCTGAAGGTCCCATCACACAGTTCAACATCTTGTCCTGGCTGACACCTTCCTTGCTGCCTCCCCAGTCCCTGACAGAGCCAAGCACACAGGTTAACCCTCAGCACACACGAGGCTTTCAGAAGTGCTTGTTGCACCTGCTTCCCTGCCACTCGCTTTGTTTTTACTTGGGTTTCTGTGAACCACAATCCCCATAGCAAAAGGAAGCGCTGACAGAGCTGCTCTGAAATCCCATGTCCAGATCAGGAGGCACCATTTGAAAACACAAAGCACATTGCTGTAACCTGTCACAGTAATAAATCGACATCACATGTTGCAGGTAGCACCTTGTCTTTCAAGCGTTACCAGTTACTGCGAGCTCACAGTTTGGGGCGATTCTGAAACGGCAGCACAACTGGGTCTAAACACAAGAGAAAAGACCTCGTGCAAGCAAAGCGAATTGAAATAGCTAATAAAGTGTGACAGCTATAGAAAAAGGCTCATTCATGAATTGCATCAAGAGTGGCAACAAGCTTCAAAACCCTGTTGTTAGCTGGCAGCACTTGCTCTGTTCTGTGAGTTTAATAGGGCATAAGCCAGGAAGGTGGAAGGAAACCCTCCACACTAGGAGAACACTTATTTCCACAATCTCACGGCAGCATTTTGATGATGTTTTTAAACAAAACCTCCAGAAGATTTTGTTTGAATGGCAGGACAAGGGGTAATGGATGCAAGCCTGAACACAGCAAGTTTCACCTCAATTGGAGGGAAGGCTTCTTTACACTAAGGGTTATTCAATATTGGAAGGGGTTGCCCTGGGGTGCTGTGTGTGTAGAGAATATCCTAGCAGATCAAGGCCACGATATTTTGCTCAAGGCCTATTTGCACACCCAGCCTGCGGCCCCAGAGTCAGAGTCCTTGAAGCCTCCTGGAATAACAAGAATGAGGATGATAAGCAAGATGTGCTGACTGCAGAATGGGGAGGAGAGACTGACGTAGAGGTGTGAGCAGATCCGCATATAACCATTCATGTGGAAGTAAACACGCGGTCAAGTTAGTTTAGCCAACAGGAGTTTTGCTTATGCTGTGTGAACCCTGTAAAACCCTATAAAAGCGCACTGATTAAGGCAATAAATGAAGTTCACTCTTACCTCTGTGAGGACTCCGTGAATATTCTGAGTGGTTTTCCTTTAGGGTTGTGGAGTCCACTGCTCTGGAGACGTTTCAGACTCATCTGGATGAGGTTGTGTGCAGTTGATTTAGGTGGTGATGCTTTTCAGTTATCTGTATCCTGCTTGAGCAGGAGGATTGGACCTGATAACCTTTGAAGGTTCATTTCAACTGTAATAAACTGTGTAAACTGTGTGTAAACTGTGTAATTTATAACTTCTTTGGTATTGACTTCCTCTAAGGAAGAGCAGACACCTGTCCTTCTGCCCATTTTTTACTCAACTCACACACTTGCTGGTCCTGGCTGTAAGGTTTTACTTGCCACCCTAAAGGTACTAGTGTTTGAGTGTGATCAATAAAGGACGTGGTCATAAGTACCATGTTTAGCATTTATGAAACTCGTACTACTTCCTTATCAAAATCAATGCAGGAGTAGGAAGAAGAGTGAAAGCGCTCCCTGAGCGTCTGGACCATGTCCTTGAAGAAGACCGCACCAGACTCTCAGTCTGACATGTCTGACTTCTGCAGAAGTGTTATTTTTTTAAGGACAAGCTTTTGCTTTTTGCGTGATGCCAGAACAAGAGTGCATTACACAGTCTGTTCTTTCCATCAGGGACATCACTGCAAAGCTGTGGCCGCAAGAATTACTTCGTTCAAACTAAGTGCCAAAATCCAATGGCAAGAGAGACAGAAACCTAAACTGGCACAAACCACTCATAGCAACAGAACATCAACACATTGTGGTGGTGTTGGTGTGGCGGGAGGGCAGCTCATACAGTCTGGGGGATTTCTTTAGCTCCAGCTCAAAGGATTCATCACACACAGTTCTTATTAAGTTACTAAAATAACTTACTCTGGAAAAGGAAGAATCAGAGAATCACAGAATCATTGAGGCTGGAAAAGCTCTCTGAGCTCATCCAGCCCAGCCCATGACTTAACATTACCACATCAGCCAGAGCAGGGCACTAAGGGCCATGTCCAGTCTGTCCCTAAACATCTCCATGGATGGGAACTCTGTGAGGAGTAACAGTCACTCTGATATTGGGCACAGTCATTTGCCAAAGCACTGAAAGTTTCCTCTGTCTTTTAGATTTGCTTTTAAACTATAACTCCTCCTCTGGACGTATGGGCTGGAAGCTTGTTGGCTCACAACCTCAGCTGGGTTCTTGCCCTGGTTTGTTCTCTAACACCAGGGCTTCCCAGGGGTGCCTAACAGTGGTACCACGTGGAGTGGAGATGAACAGAAATGGGCATGTCACAGACACCTTCTGCCAAGTACAAAATGCAGCACTAAGAGTACAGAAGCTGCTGAATCAGCAGAGTGCTCAGTCCACCCTCCCAAACACCCTGTGTCTGCTCCCAAACCCAGGCCTTGGCAAGCACATCTCGAGTCTAAACTCCCACATTGCTCAGTACAGAGCCCACAGAATCCTCATTACCAGTTCAGCCCTTGTGTGAATAGCAGTTTCAATAGCCCTGGGAGATAGGCAACTTGAAATGGGCAGTTCCATGCGATTTAATGGGGTGTGAACTTCAAATAAAGCAGGGTGGCCAGGCTGGGTGCGGTTTGGAGGAACAGCGTCTAGCGGGAGGTGTCCCTGTCCATGCAGGAGGTGGTACTATAAGAGCTTTAAGGTCCCTTCCAATCTAAACCAGTCTGTGATTCTATGAAAGGACAAGTATCAACACAGCTTAAGGCTCCACTCTGTGGCAGTGGATCTGAGTTTATGCGTTTATCCACATCCTTATTTTTCAAAAGGACCAGCTGCAGCAGCACAGGAGCTTTCAGATGGACTTCATGTATTTTCCAAGCCAGTAAGGAATGCTGCAAATGGCCAGGGAAAGCCCTTTGAACTCCTAGAATGCTCTGCTCTGCTTTCCTCTTCTCACCTGTTAGTGCTTTACTCTTGGCCTAGCCAGGCTGTATGGTAACACCTAGAAACTAGCCAGCTCTGTGTCTGCAGAAGGCAGCTGCATCCTTCCCACTTAGTGGGCTGTGCAAATCAGTGTTGCTACAGAGGCACCCAGGTCACCATGGCTGCACAACCTCCTTCCACAGCCACAACAATCGTCAGCTGCCAGCCTGTGGTGAGCTGGAGCACGGGGCTACCAGTTCAAGTGTGCTGAGCAGACGTGCCCTGTGCATCACACACAGGATGCAAGTGTGAAGAACATGTTGGTAAATACAGTGGTGGAGCTTCATAAATAACCCAAGGATAACGTTCTGCATTGCTCACTGTAAAGAAGTTTCCTTCAAAGAAAACTAAAACTTGGATAGCTAAGACTCCTATTCCTGAATCTGTTCTCAAAGATGTGAGACCAGTTTAAATCTCGAGACTACCTGGAGAAATTTCTACAGATACTATTTTCGGCTGCAAGGCTGTTGTATGCCAAAACCCGCAGACATAAGGCTGCCTTTGAATGGACTGGTGTGACCTCTTTATTAGAATTCTTTTTCCCTCAGAAGCGTTCTGGACATAACTAGCTACACTGCTGTTTCATGGAGCCCTCACAGCCGTTGTCTGAGTAGAGCTCAGCATGAGCCCTAAGTTCCCACCTACCTCAGGATTATGCTTTTTCCCCATTTCAATGTCTTCTGGCATCACCTGGTATTTGACTGTGTTTCACAGAATCACAGAAACACAGGATGCCAGGGATTGGAAGGGAACTCAAAAGATTATCCAGTCCAACTCCCCTGCCAGGATCCCCTGGATCCAGTCTCACAGGAACAGTCCAGGCAGGTTTTAAACATCTCCAGAGAAGGATACTCCACAATTCCCCTAGGCAGTCCCTTCCAGGGCTCTGTCACCCTCACCAGGAAGAAGTCTCTTCTCATCTTGATGTGAAACCTCCACTGTTCCAGCTCACGCCTGTTTCCCCTTGTCCTAGCATTGGATGCCACTGGCCAGAGCCTGGCTTCTTCCTCCTGACACCCACCCTTTCTGTACTGATCAATATGAATGTGGTTACTCCTCAGTCTCCTCTTTTCCAAGCTAAAAAGACCTAACTCCTTCAGCCTTCCACAAACTAAAAGCTAGGTGAGAACCAACGCCTGCTCACATGATGTAGCCTTCCTTAGTCTTTTATCTCAGGTACCAAATTGGCCAATTCCAGTGGATCCACACAGACCCTCACTGTTCTTAGATCTATTTAGGTACCTTTTCCACAACAAAACCATCCAGTACATTTCTGATGTCTTGGTCAGCCCAGTCCACCAGCACACACTTGACCATCATCTGCCAGAGAAATAAATGGCTGCCTCAAGTGAGCAGCTTATGGCTAAAATAGCTGCAATGGAGCAGTCAACTACCACTCACTCGCAGCTTTGCAAATTTCTAAGTATGTGAAAACACTGATCTCTATCCTTCAATGAACCCAAACTTCTCTTCAATAGCAATAGACAGATCAGCCTTCATGTTCTTCAACGCAGTCTTTCTCCCCTTGGTAGCCAACATTCTTTTGAAGCATTAAAATGCTCCTTGACCAGTTTTATTTTTGATAATTACGTGTTTCTATCTTCCTTTTTTGCAGTTCCCCAATGCACCACTGCTTTTCTTCTCTTTAAAGTGCTTAGTAATTTGTTGTTCTACATTCTTCTCGACGTCAGATGGGACTACTAATATAGCAGGCACTTATTTCTGGCTGCAGCATAATTCTGTGTTTAGAAAATCCAATATAAAGTGGAGGGGGGGTGGGGTGGGGAATGGAACAGTATTAGGACCTGGATTTTCTGATGTTGAAAAAGTATAGTTTGGTCTTCTGTTTCTGTCTAAAACACAGACATTATCTCCGGTTATTTTCCTCAACACATCTTTCCACAATGATTTCTCAACAGTCACTGAAGAACAAATCTTTGTGACAACAATAGGTTATTAGAAAAAAACCAAAAAGCAAGAAATATAAAACCTTTCCGACAATCAATACAGCTCTCCTCATTAAATGAAAAGCTTTCAATCCATCTCAGGAAATAATTCTGTGCGCAAACACAAATGGCAGGCATCTGCACAAAGAGATTTCATTTGGCTTCCATTTTCACAAGATGACTACAATGCTAGGTCTCTCCTCCAGGGCAGACACGGGGATATTTGATACAGAATTTTGTGCAGTCACTGCAAGTGTCAACACGGGCTCTGAAACACTGAGTTGGAAACACTCGCATTCAGTCAACATTCTTCACTAATGAAAGACTTTTTGGTTTTATTTGGAAATCTTCAAGGTGAGTTCAACAGAGACTTGTAGGATGTGTGAACATCTGTCTTGGTGATGGTTTGCTCCATGAGGAATAGAAGGAATATGGGTGTCATAGAGTCATAGGATCATTATGGCTGGAAAATACATCCAGGATTATCAAGTCCAGCCCTCCAAGGTATCAATTTTGGTGGGCAGCAGGAACACCTTGTTTTCCTTTCCTTTACTGCAAAGATTCACTGCACTCCCTGCACTAGTGACTATGGATTGAATTCTTGTTGAAGTTTTACTTTTCCCACTTCATTATGGCCCTATCTGTGTTTCTTGAGAAGCAAGTTTGAAACAGGGGAAATCAGTGCTGTAGTTCTGCATAATTTACATAACCCTACCGGGACAGACCTTCAAGTAAGAGAAAGGGTCCAATTTTATTCAAGTGAAGGTGAATTGTGGTGACCACACTTCTGCTTCTGCGGCTGCTCCACGAGCTCAATGGAGTAGGTGGGAGGCGAAGCAGCACACATGCTGTGCATCACCTTGATGCTATCCTCTGGCAGTGGTGGTGACCCACCTCCTCACACTTCCTCCCCTTCATGGCCTGCAGGGCTTCAAATCCACCTAGTGTGAACTAGGGACCAACGAGAGAGGTGAGAGAGGGGGGGCAGACAGTGCACCCACACTGCTTAGACACTACTCTTCTGGGCTAACAGGCAAACACCAGTTTCAGGCCATCAGAGCAGAGAGCTGGGGTTGATTCTGGGGAACATGGTTTAGGAGTGACTCTAATAGTGGGCTTGGTAGAGTATGGTTGGGCTTGGTGATCTTCAAGGTCTTTTCCAAACTAAATGATCCTATGAGTCCATGATTGAGTCACTGATTTGTTCTCCAGTCTCCTCCCTTGCCCTATGTCCTTCACATGGCTCAGAACCACCCTCATCCCAGATGTCGATGCCTTGTAGCTAAGGTTGGACTAGATGATCTTAAAGGTCTCTTCCAACCAAAGACAATCTGTGATTCAGTGATTCTGTGGATTTTAGGAGTTCAGATTGAGTTATATTGATTTTAACATTTCGACAGCATAATACAAAGTAATTAATGAAGAATGAACCCATAACTCTGTGGGATAGAAAACACCTTTAAAACCTTTTGTAGGGCAAGGAGAAATGTGAATTTTGTTTATTTGTTTCTATGTTTTATCCACCAGAGGTGCTAAAACATTTCCTCTCATCAGCAGGGAAAGAAACAAGAGGGTTTGCAGTTCTTGATTGTTTCTGCTTGCAAATGGGAAGCCCAGCTTAGCTTATTTGCTCCTTAACATTAAACCACTCATCTCTGCACAAGGTTATTAGGCGGGTTTGGAGCAAAAGGATTCCTCTCCAGCTCTGTTGTCTTGCCCTGCTAGGGAAGCACCTGCAGCGTGTGTACCCATCAGATCAGCACTGCAAATGCAGCTTGAAGAAAACAATTAATTCTGCTCACATAAATCTGAGTCCATTAGGAATGTGTTTGGATTCCACCACAGAGAGCAGGAGATGGATTTGCCCGTGAAAAGTAGGAACAAGCTTCAGCAACAAGAGGCAAAAACAAGATAGGGAAAGGGTCTATTGGTGGGAGGAGTGAGGCAAGGATAGGGGAGAAGGGTGCAGTTCCTTGCCTTGTAGGAGAGTGGCATGGGAATTCAATCATCAGAAAAGGGATCTAAAGTGTCCCTCTAGCAGGAAAAAGCCATTTTACCCATGTCAGCTTTGTTCTACCCTTTTCTTTATAGCAATCCCATCACTGTGTGTGTATTTTCTGAGAACAAATTTCCTTCCTCCCTCACAAAAAAATAATGAATTTGTAAAAGAACTCTGGTGCAAATCAAGCCTGACTTCTTTCCTGTTTAGAAGACAATAGAAAGCAATAAATTGAATATGCCACTTCCCTTGTAAGCACAGTATTTCTCAGAGTGTTTTGGAACTGGAAAATCCAGAACCTGGGATACAAAGGTATTTTAGTGTGCAATCAATCTATCAAGCTGGCCTACTTTTAGGCAAACATGTGCTAAGGAAAAAGAAAAGGAAATGAAAGCAAGGTAAAAGTGACAGAGTGTAATAGCTTGTAGTGTGAATAGTCCAAGCAATGAACTTTCTAGACCTACAGAGAAAATGAAAAAGGTGAGCTTGTAGGAAAATGTTTCATTTATATTCTTGATAACCAATCACACCCGTTTGCCACATGGAGCTGCACACTGCCCTTCCTCTTTGAGCAACAAAATCAAATGATCTTAGGGAAGGTGAATGGAAAATTCCTCTCCTGTAAATAGATTTTGCAGGTGAGATATTATAAGAAGAGACAGATTTTCCATAAAGAACAGGCATACTGCAGCTTTAGCCAGGGCTGTCTGGTCTCTGCAGGATCCCAGCAGTAGCACACTGAGAAAATCCCTATCAGCAGTTTTTATTCTCCTTCCTCCCCCTACTAGCTCTAATAACACCTGCCAAATTTATGTGCTCTCTCTGCTACAGGAAATAAAAAGTCCTGGTTTGAATGACGATCCTTAAATGTCATCTGGAATGCAAGATCCCTTGTGGCAGAACAAAGTCAAGCACCCTTTCAAGGAAGTCACGATAGTGAAGATTAGCACAGTGGTTCCATCTTTTATGACAGGTGATGTAAAAGCATCTCCTCACATTATCCTGTGCCTGTGGTGTTCATAGGTACCTAAGGTTTTCAAGGATTCCCTCAAATTCCTCTGGAGCCTCGGGGTCCCATCGTTTTACACCCTTCCCTGATGCTTTATTTCCATCATCACATGGTTTTCTAACTGTGGTGACTCTAGCTTGCCCATTTCCTCACTTTCTCATAACTGTTCATACTGGTCAGAGGCACAAGAAAAGAAACCCCAGCACCTCCAAACCCTGAGGTTCTGCAGCTAAGGAGTGCTGAAGAAGCAAAGAACCAAGTAGCTTAGAGACAGAACTGCATGACTGTCAAGGGGATCCTCAATGGATTGACATTCCTCAGCATCACTGAGATGTCCTTTGCCATTGCTCCATGTTGTACCATACCTGACTTGGATCACTTGGTGTCAGCAGCTTTCCCACGGGATGACTCAGACCAGGGACAAACCTGCATATAACTGGAATTAACAGTCAGGGCAAGTTTTGGCAAGAGGTGAAGTTGGTTGGTCATTATTCATACAAATCAGAGAACCTGACATTACCAGGTTAGTAACCAGCCAGCTGCTTCTTTGTCTTCTCCCTGAACACCCAGAGCTCACACACACAGGGCTCTCTCAGGGAGAGGGGACATGAGAAAGTAATTCTTGCTGCAGCTTTTCCAAGCATCATCCAGTAACAAGTAGAAAACCTGTGTGGGGCTGCTGGGCTCATGGACCCTTCTGCTGTGTTGAGGTACCTCCCAGAAAAGAATCACAGGTTTCAGGAGACCTGGATATGCTGAATCCGACCCCACTGCAACCCTGTTAGTGTGGCAGTTACAGACAGGATGCCTCTCTTTTACATCTACTAAGAAACAGCCTCACACAGAATAATCCGGTTGGAAAGCACCTCCTAAATCACCGAGTCCAACCATCCCCACACCAACAAAAAACCTCAATACCTGAGAGACTGAAAGATACAAACTAATCCACTCCATGCTGTCACTCTAGCAAGGCATGAGTGCGCCCAGCACTGAACACAGTACTCGAGGTCCCACAAGGGCCGAGGACAAGGGCACCAGAACTTCCCTTCTGCTGACCATGCTATTCCTGATCCAGGCCAGGATGCTGTTGGCTTTCTTGGCCACCTGGGCACACTGCTGGCTCCTACCAGCACCCCCAGGTCCTTTTTTATGGGGCAGCTTTCAAGCCCCTCATCCCCAAGCCTTTAGGGTTGCCCACTAAGAAGCTGATTAGCCTTTAGAGTCATGAAGAACCATTAAGACTCTCACATCAGCTGATTCACCGCTCTCCTGCCTAGAACCAGGGCCCTTAAATGGGGTCTTGTAACACTCTGCACAAAATTGCTTCTGTCTCAGGTGGCGACTGCAAGGAAACCATCACTCCCAGTGCACAGCAGAGCAGTCAAGGGGACAGAAAGGAATCGCTGTGTCTTAGGAAGCAGGATGACACTAAGGGCTGCCCTCAAGTCAGACAAAGAGAGGAAGAAGTAAAAATGTTCACCAGGGGAGGGAAGGTGGTAGCAGCACAGAGCAGAACCAATTCTCTTTGCAGACAGCTTGAGCCACTATTGAAAACGGCCAAGGTTACTGCTAAGTGAATGGTGTCTGAAGGCAGTGGTTGTGCTCACCTAACAGAAGAGGGCAGAACATATGCTTCTGCCATCTGCTCTGCCCTTGCAAGCAGCAGAGGCCAGCCCTTATCCACTGTCAGCACTGTGATCCATCATCTCTCCAACTTCAGTCCTTCCTGGGCAGGACACACAGTACTCTGCACTGTGTTTGCCCCTTCTACTAGCATTTACACACAGCCCCTGTGGGGTCTGAAAATGTCCTCTACTGTGATGCTGTACACAGAAGAGAAGCTGTGAGACTCAGTATCTGGGCAAAAAGGGGACATCTGAGCCTGGTGTGAGCAGAGGGCACACCAGAAGTCAGTGTGAGCACCTCTTCCCTGCTTTGGCCTCAGTCAGATGATCATGGAATGACCCAGAGGGATGCACAGATCCACAGCTCCCAAGAGCTGCCCATTTAGCAGCTTTCCTAGCACTGTGCACAGCGTTTCACCAAGAGTTTTCAAAGGCCCAAGGGTTTTTTATCAAGTGCTTTAGCAACCTGCAGGGGGAAAGCCATTTGATCACAGGCAGCGTTTAAGTTACTTAATATTTCAATGTTAGAATTAGTTATCACGTTGACACCTTTGAGCTGAATCAATTGCTGTTCTCACACTGCCACATTAAATAAAATACTAAATACGTTCTCAAACCTAGAAAAGAATCATGGAATCACTGAGGCTGGAAAAGCCATCTGAGCTCATCCAGCCCAGCCCAGGACCTAACATCGCCACAATAAGCTAGACCAGGGCACTAAGGGCCATAGTTGGTCTGGCCTTAAACATTTCCAGGGATGGGGACTCCTCCACTGCCCTGGTCAGTCCATTCCAGCTCTGATAACCCTTTCCATCAGGAAGGGCTTCCTAACATCCTGCTTAATCATCCTCTGGCAGCTTCAGTCCCTACCCTGTTGTCTTGGTGCTAGTTGCCTGGGAAAAGATCTTGACCCCTACCTGTGTATAACTTCCTGTCAGGTAGTTGTAAAGAGGGAGAAGGTCCCCCCTGAGTCTCCTCCATGCTAAACACCTCCAGCTTCCTCAGCCTCCCCTCATCAGCCTTCCCCTCCAGTCCCTTCCCCAGCTTCATTGCTCCTCTGGACCCACTCCAATCACTCCATCTCTTTCTTGAAGTGAGTGGCCCAGAACTGCCCCCAATACTCAAGGGGAGGCCTCCCTAGTGCCCTGTACAAGGGAAGAATGACATCCCTAGTCCTGCTGGCCACGCTGTTGCTGCTCCAAGCCAGGATGCCATTGGCCTTTCCTGCCGCCTGGGCACCCTGCTGGCTCCTGTTCAGCTGGTTATCAACCAGTACTGCCAGGTCCCTCTCTGCCAGGCGGCTCTCCAGTCATTCATGCCTCATTCTGTAGCTCTGCTGTAGGACCCTGCACTTGGCCCCATTAAACCTCACCCCATGTCTATGGAGAATTACACTGCGCTGGAGATACTGCAGCATTTGTAGGTAATACAAATGTACCACTGGTGAATGGAGCACTGGACATCCTTATTCCACTGTGTAATTTGTTTTCAGTGCACTTTCTTAAAACGTGCATTGAACGAAGAATCTACTTGCCATGCAGTCAGTCTGTAATGGGGACAAACCCTGGCAAACCCGCAGGGTGTTGGTTGTGATTGGTGCGACACACAGAAACGGACAGGAATTTTCACATGCATCTATGACTCAGTTGTCAGTGCTTCTGCAAAAGAATGGGAGGACTGGAACCCTGCAAATAATACTTAGCAAGCAAAAGGGTTTCTGTGAGCTGGGGTTGTTTAGCCTGGAGAAGAGGAGACTCAGGGGGGACTTTATCATGTTCTATAACTACCTGAAGAGAAGTTATAGACAGGTGGGAGTCAGGCTCTTCTCCCAGGCAACTAGTGATAGGATGAGAGGGCAGGGCCTGAAGCTGCCAGGGGAGGATTAGATTGGATGTTAGGAAGCCCTTAGTCACAGAAAGGGTGATCAGAGCCTGGAATGGACTGCCCAGGGAGGTGATGGAGTCCCCATCCCTGGAGGTGTTTAAAGACAAACTGGGTGTGGTCCTTAGTGCCCTGGTCTAGCTTATTGTGGTGATGTTAGGTCATGGGCTGGGCTGGATGAGCTCAGATGGCTTTTCCAGTCTCAATGATTCTGTGATTCTGTGAGCAGTAGTGATTTTCTTTATGTGTGGGATTAGAATTACCACACCTTACCAAGCTGTGTGTGCTGGTGAGCATTTGCTGTTCCAACTCTGCATTCACATTCTCCTAGGTGCTGTTTTTCTGATGTACACATTTATGGAAGCAAGAGAGTGGCTGCATTGCTTTTTAATTCAAGATTTGATTAAAATTTAAAAACGTTCAGCATAACACACTTTGATGATATCAGCCACACTGAGATTGTGAAGGCAACTTCAAACCAAAGAAAGACAAAGCCTTATTACCTTAAGATACTGAAATTCACTGACCAAGATGAACAACCAGCTCTGAACACATAAAATCTCTTGTAACTTCTCTTTCCCCTGATTCTCATGAAAAATCTTGGAGATGGGACATTTTCCAGTATTGCAGTTGATTGCAGAGTTCTCAGTGGTACCCCCTGTGGGATTCAGTTATTGCAGGGGCAGGAGGATGTTCCTTTTTCTAAGATCATCCATAACTTCTCAAAAAATCCGAGGGCCAGTTATCCCAATGAGCTGCAGCAGAGCTTTCAGGAGCAACATGGCTCAAGGCTGCACACAGGTAACATGGGCAAAGAAATTTTAAATCTAAGAGTTCCTAATTTGGCACTGCCAACCAAGAGTCTGTCCCTTCACCTTCCACGTAAAAGGCCTCAGCTACAGCTGAACCCATGACCCCCTCATAAAGGAATGAACATTGTCCTGCTTGGGGAATATGGATTGAGGCAGAAGAAGAGTTGTGGAGAGCCTCTGTAACAACAGAGGCTGCTGAACACAGACAAACTGGATGTGTTTGGGAGACTTGTGAGAGTCACTTTAAAACCCTAATCAACAAATGATTCTGCCACTTGTACCACCAGATGGATCACACTCTCTGAAGTGCACCCCTACTGATAGGGCCAAGTTGTGGCCTTAAGGCAGTGCTGAAGGAGACATAAGAGGGGTGTTCATTTAGTGGTATCTGTTGCTATGATGTCCCAAGGACTTTCATGAGAGAGCAGTGCCTGAGCCACAGTTCTGCACACAGGGACTGAGGCAGAGCTGCAATAGGGACTCCATCACAGGTATGTACAGCTCAGGGAGCCATAACTGCCTCTGCACAGAGAACTAATAAACACAGTTATGTCAATATCATGCTGTGTTTTCCTATGCAGATGAGTAAAATGTTAATAGAAAAGTGGATATAATTAAATGATGTTGGTTAATAGTGTTCCAGGTTATTTGATTTGATGATTCAGAAGGTTCTACACAATGGCTCCAACAAGTCCTTTTTGGTTCCTGGGCACTGCTGTTTGTCACCTCACAGGGTATTCCTTTACTTTTACCGGGGGGCACTGTTGAGAGCTGCTTTGAAAGTTAAGCCATCCCCCAGCAGTGTGCTCTTCTTCATTCCTGCAATTTGCTTGTGCAAGCATTTGGAACTTCTGGCGATGTTTTCCTTCACTTCTTACTGCAACTGTCTTTTTGTGCCCTTTCACTGAAGGGCAGGTCAGGAAGAAAAGGAAACGACACGAGAAGAGCTTTTTAAAGAAACTACTTACAGCCTACAAGATTTACAAGGCAGCAGCGAGTTACAAACCAGGCATATTTCTATCATGGCTAGAGACCAGCCTGCAGCAAGACCTGATGGGCCAGGCTTTGATTGCACTGTGCTCGTGTCTGCGGTACTGCCGAGCCTGGCAGCAGCTCTTTCTCTGGATAGTGGAAGTGCCTTTTGAAGGCTGGGAATAGAAACAACTACTTGATGAGGGGGAAGAAAAGCCAAATTATAATTGGAAAAGGTCTTGCTTAAATTCCTTGCCTTGTCCAGGCATGACCTGTCACTTACCTCAATCAGAGCAATTAGAGCAAACTCATGGTAGAACAGGAAGGGGATATAGGATCTGCACTCACGCTCCTAGTAGAGTGACATTTTTCACTATTACTAGTTTAGAGCAAAGTTTGGCTTCCCCAGTGGTTTTCACTTACTTGATTCCCTACTTGAGGACAGGCTCAGAGCATTGAGGCTGTTCAGCCTGGAGAAAAGAAGGAGAGAAAGTTATGGGGGACCTTCTTTTGACCTTCCAATCCCTGAAGGGGGGTCTACATGAAGGCAGGGGAAGATCTATTCCAAAGGTTTGTATGGATAGGACAAGGAGCACTGGGCTCAAGCTGGGAAAGGAGAGATTTAGGCTGGAGATTAGAAAAAGTTCTTCCATGTGAGGGTAGTTGATGGCTGGAATGAGCTGCCCCGGGAGGGGGTGAGGGGCCCCATCCCTGGAGTCCTTGAAGTCAGGCTTGATGAGGCTCTGAGCAACCTGACCTAGGTAGAGATGTCCCTGCTTGTGTAGGAAGATTGGACTGGATGACCTCTGGAGGTCCCTTCCAGCCTGGAACATTCTGTGATTCTATGTCACTAAGGGCCACATCCAGTCTTTTCTTAAATGCCTCCAGGGGTGGGGACTGCACCACTGCCCTGGGCAGTCCATTGCAGTGTTACCTTGGCTCTAAGGCAATTATAAAATGTATTTTTTCCTTCAGACAACAGAAGAGGGAGAAAGAATTTATAGGGATTTTGGCATTCGTGATGGCAACTGGTGGCCTCTACCCAATACAAACCCTTTTTACGGCCAGACTGGGACACCAGAGGTTAAAAATTTTGGAGTGTGTAAAGAAAGTCATGCTGGTGGCTGCAGTTGACTGTCAAGGGCTGCAACCTGATGACTGAATCCAGAAGACAAGTTAACAGAGGATTTTATGCTAAGAAAAGAACCAGAAGTTCCCACTGACGTGTTTCCTTGAAAGAGCTGGTCCGATCAGTGTTGCTACTGTTCAGAACTCACTGTGCAGTAACTCCAGGCATTGCATAAGTTCTGCAGTTGGGCTTGAATGCATGAGCAGCTTAAGATCTGTTCAGCAATCCATCCTTCTAACCTCTAGAGCATGGGGAAGCTTTCTGTGTCTCTCCTACCTGCCAAACAGCACACACAAATGCCACATCTTCCCAACAGTGTCACCAGAGGATAAAAACGGTATGAAGCCCATTACATTACTTACAGAAACTGCAAGTGAATTCTTGGGTTTCCATGGCAAAACACATTCATCTGGCATTTTTCACAATCTCTATTAATTTATTCCAAGCCCCTATCTGAAATTCTGTGCACATGTACTCATGCAGTTCGAACAGATCTAAATGTACTAAAGTTCCATCAGGACAACCCTATATCACCAGCATCCTGACACACTCCTATGCAAATCTCATGAATAATTAACTCAGCAGAAGAGCTTAAAAAATGAATGATCCACCCTGCTTGCTCTGAGAAGCCCGGTAAAGAGATCTGAGTAACATGGGCATAGCAGATACTGAGCAAACTCATCATTCAGTATTTTCATCCAAGATCCTCCTATTTATTTTCCCAGAGTGGCCTTAGATTCTGGTCTACAATTGCAAAGAGAGGGACATTTCAGACACTGTAAACTACTCCACACTGAATGCAGTAGGACACAGCCAGTAGGACTGAGAGTCTGCTGCTAGATACAGTCAGGGTACACGGTGGAATCAGACTGTGCCATACTGGGGAGCAGTGGTGTTGCAGCTACCCACTGACTGCCATGCCCAGAATGACAATGCAAACACTGTTGCTGAATGACAAGAAGAATTGAACTGCATTGCTTTGGGAGGGCTTGTGCTGGTCTGTTGGAGTCATTTTCAAGGTGGGGGAAGAAGAAGAGGCCCTGGTGCTTGGAGCGTGGTGTGTTTAAGCAGATGGGGCTATACATATGGATGAAATCATTAAGATTCGATATATAAAACGCACTACACATTCTGCCCTCCCTGCAATTAAGATGTTTTACTTTAGGCTACGGAAGCACACTCCTACAAAAGGCAACCCAAAATAACTACAAAGAACTTTCTATATGTTCCAGTAAAAACACTCTGAGGAGAGAAGCAAGGCAAGATATGTCGTAACTGCTTTTCAGCACAGTAACAGCAGAAATCTAAAGGTGTTACTCCAAAACAGGATTTATGAATTAGTTTCACTCGTGTTTATATTTTGATCTCTATATTTTGTAACACCCTACCTTCGATTAAAACACTAATGTCAACTTCTCTTTCAAAAGAAACAAGAGGAGATGATTATTCAGGGGAACCAGAGTCAGAGAAGCGAGAGCATCAGCTGGGCTGCACTACATTTTCTGGAGGAAAAGCAAAGTGGAAATCTTTAATATTTTCAGCTCTGCTAATGACACTCAAGGGCTTGCTGACAAATGTTCAGGAGGGAATTTGACCTTTAACCCAAGCACAGCCATTCAAACCGTGTTCTGGAAGTTTCAAAATAAGTCTTTTTCCCGTAACAACGTTCTGCACCTCAGTTATGAAGCTGCTATTGTCGTCGATCATCCGTGTGACTCACCTTACAGGAAAGGCTAATCCTGCAGTAGTTGTGGCTTCACCTTAACTGAGATTTCTAATTGCTTGTCTCAGCTTGCCAAGAAATGCAGTCTTCTGTCTGAATTACAGATCTGGCATTGGCACATTGAATTATGACTCTAACTTATGGTACTGTTGAACACAGATTGCCCTGGATCCTTCCAAAACCAGCATGAAAGTGCATTTTTCAGCATCTGTGCTGAATGGCCAACAGACACCAGTAAAGCTTCTCCAGCCGATTTCATAATCAAGATCTCCTGTAGCCATAAACCCCAACAAGAACAGGCAGTGGACACCTTCCTGAAAAGACGAGCATTTTTGTAGAGGTTTTATAATCTATGATTGGAACTTTACAGCTGTCTTGGAGTTCAAGTAAAGGAAATAAACATGCTGCTTTACAGGCGGTAAACATGCCCCATTATATGGCAGTCGCTAATTGCTGCAAATAACAGGGTTTGTTTTGATGATAATAGGAGAACGTTTTACTTTACCTATCACCAAGTCAACAAGGAACATTTAAGAAGAAGGGATTTCAGACAGCTGCTAGATACAAAGGAGATGTAGGTTTGTGAAGTACGGCCTTATTCTGTAAGTTTTCCTTCTGCTCGCAGTCAGTTGGAGATTCTGACTCCACTGCCGGTGAATTCCACCCATCATTTTAAGTTAATGTACATGAAATGAATGATGGAGATTCAATCCAAACAAGATGTCTGAGATTTCATTCCTGTTTCCTCTCCTGGAAAGCATATATTCGATTTGACTATGCATTTACTAGTTGATCTCTCTTCTGTCACTCATTCTGGCAGCCCTTCACTGATATTCTCTGTTCTGAGATTAATAAAAACTCTGCAGGCTCCTGATCCCCCGAGTGAACACAGAGATATGGAAACAGCCTTGGCCTGCTGCCATCACAAGATTCCTTGGGTGTCCTTGCTAAAATGAAAACCAGCTCAAAGGAAAGCTCTGTCCTATCCCACAGGAGGTTTTGAATCATTTTCAAAAATCAGATCATCGGTTTCAAATTTCCTGTTGTGATACAAAGCTGTGGCAGCTCTGGCCTCTGTCTCTCTCCTGCTACCCAGTGAACCATCCCATTTCTAACGACGTGCCCTGACACAGCCAGACAGCTCAAATACTAACCGAAGGAGGAATCCAAAAATACCTTTAGAAGGAGGTGATTTTAAAATCTCATCTGTCTCTCTGAGACCACTCCAACCCAGTCAGCTGCTGCTGCTTACAGCTTTCCTCTACCAATTTCATTATTTTAAAAACTCTCACGGGCACTCTGCATTTTTACTTGCATACCTACTGAGCCTTTGAAGAGAGAGAAGCAGAAAGTAACCTCAACAGCATGAAGGAAATTACTCAGCCTGGAAGGTTTAAGATCGGGTGATGGTACTATGAAAAGCACTTGGTATGAACATGCTCAGGTGTGAGATGACCGCTCTGAGGACAGTTCTGAAGAGTCCATGTCCTGTGGGAACCTGCTTCACTCATCTTCACGGACCTATCTGAAACTACACGAAGAGGAGTGACAAACTGGAGCTGACAGATGACTTGGAGGAATGCAGAGTGCAGTGCCATCCTATGCTGGCACTGGGAGAGAACAATGCAGAGGATTCCTACTGGAAATGGTGATTATCATGAGGAGCCATTTCTGCCCTGATAATGTTGGTTGGGTGACTTCTCATTGCATGAGTGAAATGGGAACCTACTGTCACCCACCTGACATTATGTCACTGGACAGAACCCTTATCAGACCAGTTAAGCTGCAGCAGTCATTCACAGGTAGGCAGTATAAATGAGTGAAGAGACCCCCAAGGAATGAAGCAAATAGAGAAAACTACAAAGTCTGATGTCACTAAGTAGTTTTCTGACTTCTCATTCACAAAAGTATTTCCAACATTTAACAAAAGTGAATGCAGAAATATTCACGTTTTGCTTGCACCTCTCCCTCAAAAGCCAGAAACCCAGCAGTCTTGAGACAGCAACAAGATTGAGACACTCAGGGAAATGAGATGCTGCACTCACGTGAAGTCACAGTTGATACAAAATCATTACAAATGTGGGGAAGTCCACAGCTGTATGATGAACTAGATGTTGAAGGTTAACGTGTCCTTTGAATCACCACAACAATTTGAGTGATCTCTCCTGTCCCGGTTCAGCTGCTGGTAATACCTGCTGGTTCTGGTGAAAGATAAGTGTGCCAAGGCAGGAATCAGCTCGAGAAAATCATTTGACATCAACAAGACTTGAGAAGAAGGAGGCCGAGCAAACTTCTTTCAATAAAAAATACACAAGGTGTTAGAGCAGTGCATTTGTCAACACCCAGACACAGAGAAGGTAAGATTTCAAAACTCGAAGCACTAAAAGCCGCTGTCCTTCACTGCACAGAAATCATGGAGAGGACAATACAAGCCCTGCCTGATGAAACACTGATAAATCCGTCCCAGAAACATAATAAAACAAATAGTGGTTATTTCTCCTTGTTTCATGTTGTCATTCTTGCACATAAATGGGTGAATTTCAAGCACAGCAGGAGAGCAATGGAAAAACCAGGGCTTCAGCAAATTGCTAAGCAACATTTCACTACTTGCAAGTCTCACTTACAAGCATCTGCCAGACCAGCAAACAGAGAAATATTGGAGAAGAGTTCTTAAAAGCCACCAAAAAATGGAGAAGTTCATGAATCTATAAATCAGAACATGAGACAACAGGTTCATTGGCACCAGTGATTCAGGGACTTCTTTAAATAGCTTCCTCCAATCTGGGCCACTGAGAGTGCTAGAAGCTCCAGTGCTTGTAACACAAGGCATGCAGTATTAATGGCAGCAGCCATACCATAAATATTACTGGTATTAATAATGCAGGTGCCAGAGTAAGTATCGCCTCTTATTTGCAATACAAGTGCTACCTGAGAACCTTTACTGACAGAGAAGGTGATGGCAGCTGATTTTAACCAGGTTTTTAAATTCTAAACCAAGACTTGTCTCCTGAAACCAACCTGCTTTTAGAGATATTTGGAACTTTGCAGATACATTTGAGACTAAAGAGTTTCCTGATGTTTTATTCTGCTGCCAGATGATGACTATCTTGGCCCTGGTTTAGACCACATCTGGAATATTTTGTCTAGTTCTGGGCCCCTCAGTTCCAGAAGGGCACAGAACTTCTGGAGAGAGTCCAGCACAGAGACACAGAGATGATGGAATGGAGCATCTCCCTGTTGAAGAAAGGCTGAGGGAGCTGGGTCTCCTGGAAAAAAGGAGACCTGAAAGGGGACCCCATGAATGTTGATCAATATGAGAGGGTGGGTGTCAGGAAGAAGGAGCCAGGCTCTGCTCAGTGGCACCCAATTCTAGAACAAGAGGCAATGGGTGTCAGCTGGAACAGAGGAGGTTCCACATCAAGATGAGAAGAAACTTCTTCCAGGAGAGGATGACAGATCCCTGGAACAGGCTGCCCAGGGAGGTTGTGCATTCTTCTTCTCTGGATGTTTAAAACCCACTCGGACTCTTCCTGTGTGACTCGATCTAGGGGATCCTGCTCTGGTGGGGAGACTGGACTGGATGATCTTTTGCAGACCCTTCCAATCCCTAGCAGTCTGTGATTCTGTGTTTTGGAAGAGAATTTTTTTCATTGGATTACTTTTTAATTGCAAACCTCCTAAAGGAATTACTGGGTTAGATAATTCTTACACAGCAGTCGAGTTTCAATACACAAACATGTCCAGTTACTGCTTCCTAGTCTCTTGTCAGCATTACAAGCCTTACTACCTCAAATGTGATTGCTACCTATTTTCTTAAACCACAATTTAAATAGAAACCACATCAGAAAGGTGCTTTATCATGTTCAGATCTAGTGATGGTAACCAACCTCAATGATTTATATGCTTTGGAATGATTGCACATGGACACCACAATGATTCCCAAGTCCAGTCGAGCAATGTTTCTCCACCAGCCAAAACATGCATGATACAGGGAAAATCCTGTGTACAGGAAACAAGACTGAGTAAGGATGCATGTGCTCCAGTTTCTAGGCTGCAAGCCTCTCTAGCTAGAAAATGAATGTTCACTCTGACTAGAATACCTAACACTTCATTATAACTCCTGTAAACACTTCAGTCACCTTAGCTTCCAATGGCTTCATTCCAGCCACTCAACAATTACGACTTTTTCTCTTTTGCACTACATGAACAAACAGCAAGAACAAACCTGCTTCCCAAATAACGACAGCCATTACCTTCCACATGCACAAACAGTTTCTCTGAGTGATTTTGAAAGCTTCTAAAACACATAACCCCCCCTCTTAGATCACTAACATATATAGGATATAAAACTACAGCATATTTCATCCCAGAACCTCTTTCCATCAAATACCTGAGAGGGAAATAGCAGTTGGACTGAGTTCAGTGGTTCACCCCATGATGCTGCCCACTGCAAGCTGGATCCCCTGTGAGCAGCATCTCAGTGACAGGTGCCAAAGCCTTCTCTCACTTCCAAAGGTGTCATGAGCAAACAGAACAACTGAAGACTTCAGAGATGAACTTAACTCCTTTTGTATCACCACCAACTGCAGCTTCTGCAAACTTGAAATGGACTGCCCAGAGCAGTGGTGGAGTCCCCATTCCTTGAGGTGTTTAAAAAAAGACTGGATGTGGCTCTTAGTGCCCTGTTCTAGCACAGGTGGTGATGTTAGGTCACGGGCTGGACTGGATGAGCTCAGAGGTCTTTTCCAGCCTGAATAATTACGATTCTGTAACATTTTGAAAGAATCTTGCCCATACATTGTGCATCTTTCGGTGCAAACCCCTGCACATCTAGTCACTGGCTGAATGAGGTGCATGAAGTACAGGTGCAACAAACAGGTCTTCAGACCTTTCAGTTATCAGATGTGTTCATCTTTGCTATGGAATCAGACCACACAGCATGCTACCAGAACCAGGAACACGTGGTGAAGTGCAGACAAGGCTTCAACCTAGCTAGACACTAAAACACTGTCCAGGGCAGTGGTGGAGTCCCCATCCCTGGAGACATCTAAGAGAAGACTGGACATGGCCCTTAGTGCCCTGGTCTAACTGATGAGGTGATGTTAGATCATGGGCTGGGCTTGCATTTGCTCAGAGGGCTTTTCCAGCCTCAATAATTCTGTGATTTGCCACTCACAAAATCCCTGATGTTGTCTGAAAGGGTTACAGTAACTGTAACCATACTGAAACAAATCGCCATCACTTGGGGAAGATTCTAGTTTGAACCCAGTTGTAGTATCAAGTTCATGGTAATGAGGCAACACTTACAAGTCTGAGATGTGTGGGTGAGACTGGCTGATCTCTTTGCATGTCCAAGGGGTACAGACCAAGGAAATCGCTGCCAGACTGGACACACGACCTGGTTTTCCTTTAAAAGCTCAGGATAAAGGCACTGTATCATGCTACACTGGGCACAAAGTATTAAGTCAGTGTTATTTATTCCCCAGTCGACTTTTAATACTATTCTTCTGCACTAATGCAAAGTGATGTTCGGGAGATAATAATTGAAATGCAGCCTCATGTTTAAGTGTCACTTAGAGTTGTCTCAATCACTTGGATTTCATTTTGCTTTTGAGCATTTAGGGGTTTTGCCTCCACTCTGCACCCATAAAACTGGTGATAAATCTGTTCTTCACTGTCTATACTTTGTTTCACAAGTCACTATTCTCTTTGTCTTCTTCTAGGCCAGGTGAGTTATTGTTTTCCTGAAACGTGCATCCTAATGCAGCTGTTTATGGTGTCATTATATTTGCCATGAAGGTGCTCTATTTCTCCCCTTTAATAAGAATTCGTGGGACAATTGAGGTAACATTTTCTTAGCCATGGAGAAGACTACTTGAGAACCATTAAGGGGAACAAAACCATCAAGTTGTGTGTAAAATCCCACTTTGGAAACAGAAAACATTTTACAAAGCATAAAGATCGACAGTGTAATTGCATGGCAGTACGGCTGAATAGCTTTTAGATCGTTTCCGAATCAATTATTCACAGGGAATTCTCATACAGGAAGCCTGAAGCCAGGGGCCCAGAACTGCCCCAAGTACTTGAGAAGAGGTTTCCTCTCTGCCCAGTAGAGGGGGAGAATGACATCCCTAGTCCAGCTGGCCATGCTATTGCTGATCCAAGCCAGGATGCCATTGGCCTTTCGTGCCACCTGNCATGAGTCCCAGAAAAAGCACATGCCTGCTCTTACAGCAGTGTCAGGATTAGCTGATAATGTTTACTTCTGTATCTATAGCCCAGTGTCAATGGAATAACAGAGACTAGGCCAACTGGCTAACTTGCTAAAAAAATTATTGAGGCTGGAAAAACCCTGTGAACTCACCCAGCCCAGCCCATGACCTAACATCACCCCATCAGACAGACCAAGACACTAAATGTCATGTTCAATCT
>VZRI01010734.1:4412-21148 GCA_013397515.1 Upupa epops | reverse complement strand
TCATCTTCGTTGCTCTACGCTGGGCACCCTCTAGCAGCTCTGTGTCCTTGAACTGAGGGGCCCAGAACTGGACACAATACTCCAGATGCAGTGTTAGTAGTGCAGAGTAAAGGGGGAGAAGACCCTTTTCCTTGATCTGCTAGGATCCTCTTCTGATCCCCCCCAGGATGCTGTTGGCCCTCTTGGCCACAAGAGCACATTGCTGGCTCAGAGTCATCCTGCTGTCCAGGATCCTCCAGGTCCCTCTCTCCTCCACTGCTCTCCAACAGGGCAGTCCCCAACCTATAGTGGTACCTGGGGCTGTTCTTGTCCAGATGCAGGACTCTACTCTTACCCTTGTTGTACCCTTGTTGGACCTTAGATTCCTGCTGAATCTCTCTCAAGATGCTCTTGAAGTCACTGCTGCAATTCCGATGTCAGACTGCTACAGCCACCTCTCTCATATCCCCAGCTGATACAGACAGATTATTTCAGTTGCAGTATCTGGGGAGGGGGGTTATCCTAGGAAATTCTACCAATTCTTGTGGGATCCCACTAGAAGATACAGGCCTCCACCTAGACTCTGTCCCATTGTCCACTACTCTATTGTTTCTATCCTGCAGCCAGTTCGCAATCCACCTCACTACCCAATTATCCAGTCCACACTGCCTCAGTTTGGCGGCAAGGATGCTGTGTGACACTGTGTCAAATGCCTTTCTGGAAGTACTTAAGAGAGTAAGCTGGGTATTGTATATTTGCAAGATGTTTGCAAACAGTAATAAACACATGGGCTGTCGGATAAAAATGCTCACTTTGATGCAGAAAATGTCAGCTTTAATGAATCCATAGGAATACTCTATTGACCAATGCCCTTCAAACAGCAAAAAGGAAACAAGACACAAGAAGTCACTGTCACAGTGTACAGTAAACCATCAACTATAGAAAATACTTATCTAAACCCATCACTGGTTGTTGAACTATAGGAGTGAAGGTAGGTTCTGTTGGCATTAATCACCTCAGCCTGGCTGAGAAGGCTGTCTAAAGCAGGCTGGGGGCTGCAACTGTCTGTACTCTGCACTCATGGGACCGCATCTTGTGTACTGGCTCCAGTTTTGGGCACCACAGTATCAGAAGGACATCTAAGTGCTGGAGCAGGTCCAGAGAAGGGCAAAATATCTGGGGAGAGGCCTGGCAAACAGGCCCTGTGAAGAGTGGCTGAGAGAACTGGGATTATTCAGTAAAGAGGAGACGAGGCTGAGAGGAGACCTTAGTGCTCTCTACAGCTACCTGAAAGGAGGTGGTAGTGAGGCTGGTGCTGGTCTCTTCTCCCAAATGCATTTGGTAAAATGCCAATCAAGACCTCTCATTCCGTGTCCTCTGCAGGGGATTCACATCTGTTAATGCCTGCAGGGGCCACAGGTCCCCATGACAGGAGAATGATAAAAGATCCTAAGTTCTGTGTTTTATCCAATGTATGAGGAGTTAAAGTGGGGTGAAGAAGGAAAAGAATAATCGGTTGACATGGTTTTAATACATGGATGCCATGGTTATCTCCAAAGAGCCATGTGATACATCTAGTAGCCATTATGTAAGAGCAGAGACTGGAATTTATATAGGGCGATCTGAACTGAAGCTTAAGAAAGAAAGGGAAAAACAATCCGTACTTATCAAAATTAAGCAAATTTCATACAACACAATAACTTCTCAAAGTCTTCAATACACCCATCATCTAGTCTTTAGGAGTAATACACAGCAAATTAAAGCAGACAATTAAAGTACAACATACGGCTAAATGATAACATTAAACTCAAAACACCCAAGTAGCATGATCATTGCCAAAATGGTTAATCACTGACTGCACAGAAAACTGGTATTTGTCCACGGAGTGTATTTCACCTCACAGTTTCTAAGACAGAATGGAATCACAGAGCTTCCATTTCACAACCCCACTTTTCCTTCGTCATACAATTAGCTGAAATAGATCTACAAATTGCTCAGTGTCTTTAAATTGCAGGAAAACCCCTATTTTATTACCCTAAGAACTAGCAAACTGCCAAGGACGCTCATCGATGACACAGTGACCACGCTGCTCCCCAACGTAATGGCTCATGCTGAGTTTTCATTGGAAACAGGAAGAAGACACACACGGCAGTCTCACACCTTCACATGTATGGTAATGCCCAGAACACATCTAGATGGTGCTGCATTAATCTAAGCATTGATTTTAGAAGTCATGAAAGATCTCCTAACTTGCTTCTGATGCACCTGTGAATTACAAAACCCCCCCAGACCTTGTGTGAACTAGGCACTCATTTTCTAACCATCAAAGTTCAGAAGTGCTGATTACACTTACACACCGATCCTGCTGCTGGACTGTAAGGATCCAAGGTTCCCACCTTGTCATCTCTGGTGTGGGGCTGGGATGTTACACACCAATCTCACACTCACCATGACCTGGATGTGGAGATTGAGAGCACTCTCAGTCAGTTTGCAGATGACACCAAATTGTGTGGGAGTGCTGATCTGCTTGAGAGAGGGAAGGGTCTACAGAGGGACTTGGACAGGCAGGATAGAGGGGCCAAGGCCAAGGGACAATAAGGCTGAGGGACAAGAAGGCCAAGTGTTGGGTCCTGCATTTCAGTTACAAGAACCTCAGGCAACGCTACAGGCTGGGGGATGAGTGGTTCTACCTGGGGGTGCTGGTAGACAGCTTCATCTGAGCCAGCAGTGTGCCCAGGTGGACAAGTAGACCAACAACATCCTGGCCTGGATCAGGGATAGTATGGGCAGCAGGAAAAGGAAAGTTCTCGTGTCCTTGTACTCAGCCCTTGTGAGGCCTCATCTCAAGTACTGTGTTCAGTTCTGGGCCCCTCATGATAGAAAAGGCATGGAGATGCTGCAATAGGTCCAGAGCAGAGCTACCAAGCTCAGGAGGGGTTTAGAGAAACAGTCGTGTGAGGAGAATCTAAGGGAGCTGGGCAGGGTTAGTTTGGAGAAGAGGAAGCTGAGGGGGGACTTAGTTGCCCTNCCTCCTTGCCCTCTACAACTACCTGAAGGGAGGTTGTGGAGGGGTGGGTTCTTCTTAGTTGGTCTCTTCTCCTTAGTAACTAATGACAGAAGCAGGGGCCATGGTCTGAAGTTGAGGAAGGGGAGATTTAGATTGGATCTGAGAAAGAAATTCTTTCCAGAAAGAGTGGGGAGGCACTAGAAGAGCCTTCCCAGGGAAGTGGATGTGGAGTCCCCATCCCTGGAGATGTTGAGGAACATGTGTAGCCATAGTGCTTCACGCCCTGCTAGAGTGGCAGCAGGGAGGGGGTTAGTTTGTGGTTTTTGATGGATCAGATACTGATGTTTTTTGTTAGTGTGCAGATGGTTGGATTCAGGGATCCAGGAAGATCTTTTCCAAGCAGGATTATTCTGTCATTCTGTGATTCTGTGAGTAAAACCATTGCACTAGCTCAAAGGCAGACCCTGGACTGAAGAGCAACAATCTCTGTTCTTTGGAACAGGAGAACCTTTTCCACTGTGGGCCCATTGATAGATAAGATCAGCACAGCAAACACACAAGTAACAACTACTGGGCCATTGTGGAGACTAATGGCCTAGATATAATCTGATAAATGTACAAACCAGTATTTTCTGCATTCATATGAGCAGAGACTGGGGCACAATGCAAGGTGCAGAAAGCAGGCTTAGATATTAACTCTACATCTTGCTAAGAAGAACCTGAGGGTTTAGTAGAAAGAATATGGCAACAGGAAAAGGAAAATTATTGAGAGCTACATAACTCACTGATTACTGTACTTTTAATCCTATTCTGCTGTTTTTACTCAGAATCTGCTCTGGTTGCACAAAGCCTACTTTAGATGCACAGGGGGAGATCTAGAGTCACTTGTTTTTACATCATGGCTCAGGAAGGACACCTGATTTTTAACAAGCTCACCCAGCACAAGCCCCAGACTAAGGGCCACTAGCAGTGAGCCCAGCTCCAATCTCTCACCTTAGTTACACACTGCTGCACGCTGCGCATGCACAGCTGGATTGGCTTTAGTGCATTTAATCTCAATTCTGCTGACTCGACTAGGTAGACTGAGGCTTTGTGCTTCCAAAGGTATTAAATTGGATCCCAGAATTGTCAGGGCATGTTATTTTTTGTGAGAAAATACACAGGAAGAAACCCTAAACAGCTGCTTATTGAACATGAGGTTTTGCCGTGGTGGTAGAATAAAGCTGTGGTAGAATTTTCCTTTCTGAATTATTTCATCTTAATGGCAAAAGTCAGGGAAGAAAATAAGAGTTAAAATTGCTGTTACTATCCAAACGAATATGAAATTTCATAAATATTATGGCTTGTGCTGTAGCACTTCAAAAATACTTCACAAATACTGCTGCCTAAAACACGCAAAAACAACTGCATTCCATATCCACAGAAAACACTAACCAGATGAATGGCATCATCTTTTATATACCCTTAATTTCTTGGGAAGAGACCAGAGTCAGAGGAAAAGACCGCTGCTACACTGAAGAGGCAAGGAAGTAAGAAGGAAATAAACCATGGTTTCTCTGCGCCAACATATGATGAGATTTTTCCAACCAAACAGCTACCTGGATGAGAAGCTGAAAGGGAACGTTTCCTATGCACCAGAGCAGCATAGTAACACAGTAAAAACCAACCAGGAAGACAAGATCTGACTTAAGAAACCATGGTTTAATGGACAAAAAGAAGGAGGATAAAAATCTTCATCCATATTTTAATGAAGATAAGGATGATGGATGAATGAGGAGAAGGAGGAATGCTTTCTCTTTCTTTCCCTCCAAGGTATTCTCTCACAGAAAGGGCATTAGGGGACACAAATTGTTCACAACCCAAAACTTCCCTGTATACAAACTCCAGTCAGCTCTTCCCACCGTAACCTACTCCACAATTTCATCTTTTCAGTGCCTGAAAATTCATCAGGTAAAACTGTCCTGTGGGTCAGTCTGGCTTTCTGATGGCTTCATTTCTAGGCTCTGCAATGACTAAACACACCTTGCTAACAACATATGATGAGGCAAAATCATTTGGTATTTAACTGGAAAGGGGTTGTTTGGCATGGGGCACAGAAGTATCCCTGTACAGGGTAAAGAAGGAAACAGAGGAGGCAGAGCTGCTTCAGGGAAGGAAAAGCTTGTGTTGGGAACAACATTCTGCATTTCTAAACACTAAAGATACTGTCAACTTCTTACATTCCCAGCATGTAAAACCAAGAAGGTCAAGCTCACACACTGTTACTTGGAACCTCATAAGAGATAAAGTCATGATGTTACAGCCTTACGCTCCACCTATCTACAGAACCATATAAACTGAGCTGTGATAATGTCTCCTACCCTACTTCATAATCATTCCTGCTCAGTCTGCTATCTGAGAGGAAAAACACATCTCTTCAGCCTTAATGTCATGAACAGTAGCTTAGAGTCAGATTCTAATCTTACGGACTGGCATTCTTGACTCTTAACCAATGGCTCCCGGACACCAGTTATATTCAATGGCCATGTAACTCACTTTTTTGGTGGAGTCAAAACTAGTTGAGGTCAATAGATCTTTGCCAGCTGAATCTGGAAATGCTGGGGAACTTGGTGCATTTCATGTCCTTTGCCTTGTCCTTTTTGATCTTTATTCTGTAGCAAAATAATAAAATAAGAAGTAGAGAACTATCATCAGTTATTATAAAGTGACTTCTGCTCAATTAATTTAAACAGTACAGTCAATACCAATTATTCTAGAAACAAACTAATGCATAGAAATACAAGTGACTTGTCAGCCTTTTGAGTAGAAGTCACCAGTGGTACTCCCAGCTCCTTATTTACTTCCCACATTTGTGGCAAATTATGTAATAAAACCTTTCTAGGATACAGAGATTCATAGAAGCCTCATGGCTGGAAAGGACCTTCAGGATCACCAAGTCTAGCCCTCATGCCGACATCTCCCCAACCCCTAGAACACAGCCTCAAGTGCTCTAGCTACTCGCCTTTTAAATCCCTCCAGGGATGGGGACTCTACCACCTCCATAGGCAGCCTGTTCCAGTGCCCAACCACTCTCTCAGGAAAGAGCTTCTTCCTAAGATCCAATCTAAACCTCCCCTGATGCAGCTTGAGGTAATTTCCACTCATCCTGTCATTAGGAATTTGGGAGAAGAGACCAGCACCAGCCTTGCTACCACCTCCTTTCAGGTAGCTGTAGAGAGCACTAAGGTCTCCTCTCAGCCTCGTTTCCTCTTTACTAATAATCCCAGTTCCTTCAGCCACTCTTCACAGGGTCTGTTTGCCAGGCCTCTCCCTAGATTTGCTGCCCTTCTCTGGTCCTGCTCCAGCCCCTCAATGTCCTTCTGATACTGTGGTGCCCAAAACTGGATCCAGTACTCAAGGTGTGGTCTCACAAGTGCAGAGTACAGGGGCGCCACAACACTACTGGCTCCTGTCCAGCCAGCTGTCCACCAGAACCCCCAGGTCCTTTTCTGTCAGGCAGCTCTGCAGCCCCTCTGTCCCCAACCTATAGCACTGCTGGGGGTTGTTGTGACTGAAGTGCATGACCCGGCACTTGGCTTTGTTAAACCACTGGCCTCAGCCCATCACTCCAGCCTGTCCAAATTCCTGTGCTGAGCCTCCCTACCCTGCAGCAGATTGACACTGCCACTTTATTTCTGGTCATCTGCAAATTTAATGAGGGTGCATGCGATCCCCTCCAGGTCCTTGATAAAGATTCATTGGTTGTTTTTCAGTAAACTGAAACAGAAGAAAAATAAACTTTTTTGTTGTTACAGAGCTTTAATTCAGTGAAAGAAAACATTCCACAGCCATCAAGCCAGATATTTGTAAGTCTGAGCCTGGGTGATGCAGGGCAACTGCAGAAATGATATAATAACTTTATCAGTAGTGACAAACGCATCAGAAGCTCCACTGCACCAATCTACACTGCTATTAAACCTACTGAACACTGAAAGAACAGCAGAGCATTAAGTACAGAAGCAGAAACAAGTGCCTGAGATGCCCTACTTTGGTATTTTACAAGAATTTTCCAGCACTTAGCAGGAGATCTCTCCAGCATCCTTTGTGGGTGCAAACTAATGCTCCAAGCTTTCAAAATCTGGAGTGATCTACAAGCCGTTCTTCTCACACACCATCCAAGGAGCTACTTGGCTGCTGCTTATGGTTTTAGCAGCAGAACTCCAACACAGGGTGAAGCACTGAATATCTTGTCATTTACTGCAGTGAGGCTGGAGAAATTCCTGTCAGACCTGCTGCCCATGGGATGTTTTGCTGGCCATGTGAAAAAGATCAAATGGGGAGATAAGAATCTATGAAAACATCTGTGCAGTAGCTGGGACAGAAGAAGGTTTAGGCTTATTTTGCACTGTAAGCCCCAGTGTATTGCCACAGATTCAGACACCTGGAGTTCTTCTCCACAAGTCCTTCAATGACGAGATCTCCACAGTCATCACAAAGTGCAGCTGTTCTTTTCCCACTAGTGACTGTGCTGCACTACCTTGGGAAGAGTCATATTAAACACTTGGTCAGGAAGACCTTTCTTTTAAATTTGATCTCCCAAATATTGTGACTGCCATGGGACAGAGATGGCAGTGGGACAGTAGCAGCCTTAACCCTAACTTTGGTGCCACTGAGGCTCCTGCTGTTTACAAAATGCTTTACCAGCGAGCTGATGGCAGGCACAGCCTGCACAAGTACGATTTATTCCTCTTTGCAGCAGCCATGGGAGCTCACAAGCACGAACGCGTGTTTCAGCAGAGACTATTTTAAAATAGAGAGGGTTATTTTGACAAGCGAAGAACTGCAACAAAAGATTTATTATTCAGTGGAATAATTGGTGAATGCATTATCCTGTCAACATTTAGCTATTATAATCAACTTAAATAATCAATGCTGCCCTCAAATATTTTTTGTCTTACATTAATTTAAAAGCAATTTATTCCACAGCAGTCACATTTGCATGAATGTAAATGAAACTAATAAGTTTAACTCAAAGGTATATAAAAGGTAGAGCAGGACACAGTTACCCTTCCTGCGCATCTCCTGCAGCTGGACATTCTCATACACACTGTACTTCAGGCCAGTGGGTGACCCCACAGGTGCTGGTGTGGGACCTGTGCCTACGCATGCCACTGAGAACCAGGATGCGCTCCCGCCTGAAGTCACTCTGGAGAGCGGCCGGCTCGCTTACCTCCTTGCAGCCGTGTTATTAACATCTTAGTGAGACCCAACTGACTCCATCTGCTTCATTAGGCTCTCTACTCCAGCCAGGCAGAAACTGCTGATTTTCGGATTAGCTGCTTTTGTCTGTCAATCTGCCCTTGACTGGAGGGCTGGAATGTCTCAGCAGCACAATTCTAAAGCATGGCAACAGTTGGGTTTTAACCACTTACTGACTGGCATTCTTGCCAAGGCCTGCAGCTGGCTGTGGCCTCTCTGTGTGCAACTGAGTACCTGGGCTGTCTAACTGTAGGTAAAGGGAAACACAGCCTGACATGCTGCTATCAAATGATCACGCAGATCTCAGTCCAAAAGCAACAGCGGGAGATCTTCTGACTCTTCACAGCCCTGAATCAAGCTCTGGCTGCAGTTATCAGAATTTGCTGTGTGAAGCCATTCCAGAAAAGCTGTGACAAACCAGTAGCAGGCGGTACAAGTCCTTAACTACCTTTAACTTGCAGGTGATTGTCTTGCTTCTCCTTTGCTCAGTAAGGCAACAGCCTTAAGGAACACAGCACACTCAGGCTTAGCTTCACATTTAATTGCAGGAAAATGGGGAAAACACTGTAACTCTGATGACAATTGAGTCAGTGGCTCCTGCATCATTACTGACAGGGAAAAAAGAACTACAATATGCGCGAGTGTAGAGGCTCCCTAGAGGGTTTTACCTAATGTGCGTAGGGCACAGATGCTGGGACAAGTGTGTTGCTCAACAACTGTAGTCTCCACATGGATAGATCATCCCCATTAAGAGCAACACCAAGGGTCTGACTGGATACCATCAATGTCTTGATTCATTCTTAGCTTTGTGTCAGGATTCCCAAGTGGGAGAGAAAAACGTGCATTTAAAAATGTTGCTGCTGGTTTAATTGCCAAAACTTGATACTCCATCACTGTTTGGTTGTAATAATGATCAGGGCATGATGCATTGGTTGAAGAATTAATGACCACCTGAGGTTAACAGCCCACAGCTAAGCCTTGAGTCTTCAGCTTTCTCAGACAGTCATTAGTCCCCAGGAATTGCCCTGTGCCTCCATCATTACTTCTAATTTAAAAAGTGAATTTTCTCCTTTTAATTTTCCTTTCACAAAATGAAAGTACTCAATTAGACTTTGTCATTAAATCACATCTGCATTGATTACCTAGGAAAAAAATAACAGCAGCAAAATTAAATTTGCCTATTTAATCACCGAATCCTGATTAAATATTTGTTATAAACATTTCATTCAAATTAAGGGGGCATAAAACCCCCATGTTAGCCAAAGAAGGGAGCACGACCCAAAGCTGTCATGTGTCCTGACATGCTGCCTCTGCTCTCTTCTTTCTCTACTCCTTGCTAAACACCACATCACATCTGTGAGAAGCTTTCCAGTTTAGGTTGGAGTTCTGCTATGTAACAGTATCTGGGGAGACACTGAAATGCTTCAGGGATGAGCTAGTGGAATCAATTTAAAGCACAGGGATGAAGACAACCTTAAAGAACCAAGTTAGCCAGATGACTTCCTTATTTTAAAGGTGCAACATCAAATAAAATAGCTAGGCAAGATGCTCTGGATCTGTTAGAGTCTGTAGTCATTACCAAAATAAGTCACTTTTCCCATATCCCTCTCACTCCTATCAGACCACTTTCAGTTGTCTCCACATCCCCGCTCCTCAGCCACTGTATGTTGCCTTGCCTCTGTCCTCACCACAGGCTTGTCCCCATGTGACCAGGGCCATGGGGCTGACACAGTTGCTGTATCTCAGCTCTGCCACTGAGAGAATGGAAGAAGTTGAGATGAACAGGAGAGACAGAGATCCTAAGGGAGCTTCTGAAGGTTCCTACCGCTTGGCCAGAAGTTTTGTGCTACAAAGAGCAGATGGGACAGATCTCTTAAACCTTTGGCAAATGGAAAGAGACTGCGGATCTAAAGTGTCTGTTCCTGCATCTGAGATGCTGTCTGTTGCGGCCTGAGGATCATGGATAAGATCTGCTGGCTATGGTCCCATTGTGAAGAACTCCCAAGATGAGAGTAGTTAGAAGCAAGTTTGAGATGTACAGGGGAAGACGGAATCTTCAAGAGGGCTGGAAAAGGGACTTTTCCACAAGCATCAGGATGCAAGAGGGCCTCAGGAGCCACATTGAGTTTTGTGGATGGAGGGGATGGCTGAATTCCTTCTGATTAGAGTGCATTTTTCCAGGGCTCTCATCTGAAGCCAAACCCCCATGTGTTAGCTGTCTCCCATTTCTCTCAGAGTGTGTGAAGGCATTGTGACACAGTTTCTGGTTTACTTGTTTTGGATTTTTCCCTTATTGGGGGATTTTTCCTTTTTTTATTGGTTGTGGGTTCAATAAATTCTTTTTTTTTTCAGCAAATTTGCTTCATTGCCTGTTCAGTTCTTGGCAAGGGCTGATTGGTGTGCTTGGATTGCAGGCACCAACCCAAACTTATCTAGAACTTCATTTCAACCCAGGACACCTGCTTCAGTTGTTAATTCTTTGTTAAAGTCCATACATTACTAAGTTTGCATACAGAATGTCTGCTGGTAAAGTCCTTATTTGGATCATGTGGGGCACACAAACGTTCTGCAATACCAGCCAGTGCACAAACACACCTGGGCACAGAAACTGAAGCTTTAATTCACAAGGAAGGACTTTTCCCCCCTCCCTGTCTCATTTCATCTTCTCTAATATGGAAGCAGATGGAGCAGCATAAACCCAACAACATCAGATCCTAAAATAAACCTCATAATTTTCAGGTTTTCTCAGTGTTTTATTGCTCCTTCCAAGTCTTCCTCCCAAGTTGCTACTTGCCTGTGCAGTGTCTGTATTTAGCCCACAGCAACCCCAGCAAAGGCCTCACTCCCTCTGTCAGCACCTTTGCTGTGATCACACCAGCAGTGTGAGTGGTTGCCCTACAAAGCCTGTCTCACTTGCTCATCATAATGGTTCTGTCATCAAATCTGAGAATGATTTCAATGGCAATGTTCAGCAAGAAGCTGCATTTGCTCTGTGTGTGGTCAGTGAATGAGCCACAGGAAATGCTTCAGCAACAGCACACCAGTGGTGATACGGAAGGGATGGGGACGTCACCTGCACGCAGAGATGTATTATTTCCCCTCCTTGGAGGTGCCAGATGGTGCTGAGCAGAACACGTTGCTGTGCAGAGAAACTGAATTTTTACCAGGCAAATGCACCATCACACACAGCAGTTCCTGCTCAGGCACCTTAGGGGAATGCTATGCATATCTGAGCCAATCAAGACAGGAAATATCCAATAATCAGCATGTTCCACTAAACTCTAAGTTATACACAAAGAATTATCCTTCTATCAAAACAATCCCATCTGATCAAAGCAAGAAACCCTCCTGAAGAAAAAATACCTTTCCACAGCCTGCTCCGATGTAAAACAAAACACAGGCTGCCTCATGGCAGCACCTCTTGCTACTCATAAGGAAATAAACTGTGCAGACTGTGTTATGGATCCATTTCCTCTTCAGCTCTGCTCATGTGTTAAGGCTCGGAGTCGATGGAACTCAAGTGACAACATCCTGTCTGAGACTTTGGATCTGCTTGACTCTTCAATAAAGGATTAGCCACTGTAACTGAGGCAACAGCAGTGGGCCTGTGTGTAGTGAGTGGCATTAAATGAACCAAGGCAAAACCCTGCTGCAAACCTTCAAGCGAGAACGGGGAAAGCTTGTGTGGCCACGTCTCTCATCTGAAAGAGCCCACTGTTCCCACACCAACATCCCACTAGTGTCTGATGGAACAGTGGTTCAAACTGATTCAAAAGCAGGATGACCCAGTGAGTCACCTCTATCACTTCAGGAAAAATAAATACCTTCAGTATCTCTTCCCCTACTATTTGACCCTTCAATGAGAGCACTGTTGGAGATCACACAGGATGATTCAAATATCTGAGGATATTTAGAAAATATTTTCTACATGGAAAGCACTCCCTAAATTTCCTGTGGAAGCAGATGAGGTCTTCTCCACCAGTACTTTATAAGTAATTCATAGAATCACAGAATTATTGAGACTGGAAAAGGCCTCTGAGATCATCAAGCCCAGCCTATGACCTAGTATCACCACATTGGCCAGACCAGGGCACTAGTGCCACAGGCAGTCTGTCCTTAAACACCTTTAGGGATGGCGACTCCACCACCTCCCTGGGCAGTGCATTGCAATGTCTAACCACCCTTTCCACGTTGAAAGGCTTCCTAACATCCAACCTGACCCTCCTCTGGCACAGCTTCAGGTCCTGCCCTCTCATCCTACCACTAGCTACTTAGGAGAAGAGCCTGACCACCACCTGACTACAACTTCCCCTCAGGGCACTTTCTCTCCAGTCCCTTCTCCAACCTTGTTGCTCCTCTGCACCTGCTCCAGCCCATCAGTATCTTATCAGTACTTGAAGGGAGGCCTCCCCAGTGCCCAGTACAAGGGGAGAATGACGTACCTAGTCCTGCTGGCCACACTATTGCTGATCCAAGCTAGGATGCCATTGGCTTTTTGTGCCACCTGGGCAACCTGATGGCTCATATTTAGCCAGTTGTTGACCAGTACTGCCAGGCTGCTCTCCAGCTTGTATATTGTTTGCCTGTTACTGACATGCTCTGAAACACTGCAATGCCCACCCTAGTGATGCACCAGCTCCATCACATCCTATTTTCATAGGGCTAACAAAGGCTCGGTACTAAGTGGCCTCCTACCTGGAAACAAGTTTACTAACCTGGGTGTGTTGTCAGCTTGTACTAGAGGCAGAAGAGAGGGAAGGTCTTGCAGCCTAGTGTGATTAGCCATTTGTGAAGACAGCATGTTTTTCAAGTCACCATTAAGGTGTTACTCTGTTTGAGGACCTTCAGTGTGGTTAAAATTAAATTTATATATTAAACAACTCAAAATGATTTTTCATTTCTTTAAGAAATTAATTCACTGCTAGCGAAGGGTGAAAGACTGACTGAACTAGTCATTAATTTAACCTTTCTCTCTTGATAAGATCAGCTGAGCTGCTGCTTCTTGTATACAAGGATATGTCAGGGGAACAACTCATTTTAGAACCACTCAGTGAAACATATCAGCATGGCAGGATTTACAAAACGCATTAGCTAGAAATTTACTGATCCACCTTTAGGTTATTAGAATAACTGATTAATGAGCCTTCCTGATACCATATGGGCGTCAGCCACAAACCTTGTAGAGATTCAAGCTTGCACGTGTTGGAATGATTATGGCTTAGGAAAGCGGCTCATGTAGATTGTGCTTTGCAAATGGAAACACAGGAGCTCTCAGCAGCCCTGAGCTATGCAAAGACAGAAACATGCACCAGAGTGTGGAAAAAACCAACCCAAAAAGCTCAGAGTAACGTGATAATCAATAAACACCAGCCTGAACTAAAAGAACAAAGCAGCCAGAGGACAGCAAGTCCTGTTGGAGGTGTCCTCATCCACATTAGACATTCAGAGCTCATCCCAGTCCATCTTTGCTTAGTTTTTTTTCTTCCTAATTATCTTATGCTATAAACTCTGGTTTCTACAAGCACCACATAAAAACCCTTTCAGAGAATAAATCCGGCACTCAAAAGGTTTAGCAGGACAGACTACTTTACTGTGAGGAAAGACACTGAAGAATAGATTTCTGTGGGCCCTTGACAAGACCCTACTGGCAGGCAGCTCTAAGGCAGCTCCACTAGTGACCCAACTCCCTGTAGCACAGCACCATCAGGAACACAAGGATTTGTTCAGATAATTCAGTGCATGCAAACACAAAAAGGAAGAACGTCCTTACCAATCAGCATCATCACAGGCAAAAGCAAACCCAACCAGAACCCAAAGCAAGGAGCATTCACTGCCCTCCTGCTGAGCATTGTTTCTCAGCTGCCAACCCAACCTGAACTCAATGCAAGGAGCATTCACAGCTCTGCTGCTGAACAGTGTTCCTCAGCTGCAGAGAATCCCTCCTACTCCATAGGGAAATCCAAAGCTCCAAACACCTGGTCTGAAAGGAACCAAAGATAAATGCTTGTGTACAAGTAACACCAGACAGCTCTCCATACACAATTATCCCTGGAAAAGGCACGGTAATTAAATCTTCCTCATACCTGTAAAATCTAACAGTCATTTTTAATCTATGGTAACAGCCACTGAATTTACCTAAATGCTTTTTCACCAAGGAGATCACCTGAAGTATCTTTGCAAAGACAAGCGCTGTGTGTTCGTTTCTCAGTATTGAAAGATGGGTCTGATGTGATCTGATCATTGGTAACTTTTTGTTCTTAACCACTATTCTACCCTCAGGTAAGAGCTATAAATGCATGGGAAGCAACAGCAGATGCTACTCACCAGCAAATACGAGACCAGTCCTCACCACCTCTGGAAAGAAAACCCTGTCATGTTCTTTACATAAAATATCTGGCTTTTATTGAACAGTAACTTTGCATCTCAGTGGGGACAAGAGCGTATAGAAATGAATTCCAGGACCTGTAGTAAGCCCTAGAACACTTGTTTTGCTGATACTGATTGCAAAAGCAGACAACTGGAAAGAATTGTAGCCCAGCTCAGCTTTCTGGTGGAGCCAGAAGTTTATTGGGTGCTTTTAGCAGAAGCCTAAATGCTCTCAGATTTATGTAGAACAGCAATGCAGGCAGCTGCAGTTTATTTGACACAGAGATACATCTGTAGTACCCAGCAAAGATCAAATGGCCACTGGGAAATACTGCCAGGTACAAGTATGAGATATTGCAGCCATTAGGTCAGAATGAACTTCTTTGCCCTTTCACTGCAGAACCAGCAAAGAAATGAAAAGGAATCCCAATGAAAAAGGACAGAGAGAGTCTCCAAGACTATCCAGACTATGATTACGTTAACTCTAGATTAGGAATTTTGTAATTTTTATTTTGAAGAACTGAAATCCAATGCCAGTTTTAAAATGTTTCATTAGTAGGGTATGGATTGCCAGTGGAAAACATCCTTTGAAATCATAAATTAGGTTCCTTAGATTTGTAATGTACACAGAACAAAAGGCAAACACATTAATTTTAAACTAGGTGTTTAAACTGTTAATAATCTTATGATTACTCATGCAGATGATTTATAGTATCCACACATTAGTTCAGAACCATACGAAACTTGCTGCTGATGTCAGGACACAATAGCTCACTGGTAGTCATTACCAAAAAGCTCCTTTCTGCATCTCTCTTCCTTCATCAATATTGGGGTGAGGGGGTGTTTGCCAGTTTTTAAAAGGAAAAATTAACCCTATTAATCTCAATACTCAAAGATCAGCAATTGTTCAAATGCTTCACTCTTGGTTCTAAGTGAAGAAAAAGCAATCTCCGCTGGCTTCCTGCTGCCGTGTCCATAAACAACATTTATCACAATATGCACTAACTTGCCCAGATACTTAGCTGCTATCTCAGCTCATCTTCTGCTCGAGATTCTTAGTGAAAAATCCTTTCGTACTCTGATTTCATTGAAACAAGATATATTCTGCTCTCTTTTCCTTACTCAGTTTTTCTAACGTATTTCCATGACTTACCTGCTTTTTCTATGCTGTTTTCACACATTTTTGAGTACAACTTAACCGTATGAACCCAGCACCAGTCCATGGAGGGCAGTGAAGAAGAAAAACACATGCCAGCAGCAACCCCTGAATACACCAGCAAAGGTCATGGCTACTACTGGATTCTGGCATGACTAAACCACGCCAGGTCCACGTGGGCTTCCAGCACTGATGAGTGACCTGAACTTGTACATGCTGAGGTCCTGGTGACTTTACACAATGGTGACAGGCACTGCTGGATCTTTGGTATATTGGACACTTGTTGTGCCTCACACCCACTGCAGGGCAGAGCGCACTAGGGATTCAGGAAGGTCCTCTCTTGCCCAGCCCACACTGACTCTGTTAAGGGCTCTGCACTGTTTCTAATAGAGTTATTTCTAACATTATTATATTAATGGTTTCTTCAACATTAAATATAAAGGAATAAATCCTCAAAGTATCAGATCAGGTGTAATACAAACCCATTTGAACAAGCTCAAAGTACACAGTCATTATAGAGATGATTAAGCCCTTTAGCAATACAACAAAGGAAGCACCGCTGTGGTCATAGCAGTATTTAACATTTTACTTGGCACACTTCTGTTTATGCATCTCACAATGATTTAGGATTTCTTTTTCTCAGTGAGAAACCAGGGCGGATGCGTAATCAGACCTTGATCTTTAGAAAAATTACCCAGTCTGTCCAGCTCAATCTTACCTTTGTGCTCTGGACTATTGCTAAGTCGGTAACTTCAGACTCACTGGCACATAATAGCCTAAATTGAAAACTCCCACAGCTTCACCATCTCCAGCCTTGGACATATCCCGTAGTTGTCAATGTCGTTCCCTGTTCTGTCATTAAAAGAAACATTTCTTAGAATCATAGAATCATAATGGATTGGAAGGGACCTTGAAAGATCATCTAGTCCACTCCCCCTGCCACAGCAGGATCACCTAGACCAAGTCACACAGGAACACATCCAGGTGGGT
>VZRI01010733.1:396760-416472 GCA_013397515.1 Upupa epops | reverse complement strand
CCCTGCAATAAGCAGAGACATCTAGTTAACTAAGTTAACCTAGTTAACTTAGGTTGCTTAGAGCCCCATGAGGCCTGACCTTGAATGTCTCCAGTAATGCAGTTTCTACCATCTCTTTTGGCAACCTGTTCCAGTGTTTCACCACCCTAACTTCTGCTGTTTTCCAGTGCTTACCAAATTCTGTCCACTGCAAGGTAACACATGGGGTAAACTACAGGGAATCAGAGGATCAGTTAAGGTAGACTATCATAATTTTTCAGATGCTAATAGGATTCTGTAACTTTTACAAGTTCTGTTATTACAGAAGAGCTTGTTTGGCATTTCTATTTCCAGACAGCTCACTGGGTAACATGATTAGGATCAATCCAAGAGGACCTACAAAAAGCAGCTCACTTTGCATCTTAGAGATCTAAGCTGCCTTATCTCAAAGGGAACACAACAGAGACAAAATCATAGTCCAATCTTTCTGAGTGTCAGTAGCTTGAATTGGTCAATGAAGACCAGAAACATTATTGGTTAACTTCATATAAATATTTCAGTGCCATTTTTCATGAACAAGTATTCCTGAAACCTGTGCTGGTGATTTAGCTCAACTTCATGTTGACACCATTGACCTTCCAAGGCTTCCACTGCTCCACACAGGCATGAACATCAATGCAGCTGGAAGAGCTAATTGCACCATCTTTCTCCACAGCACTGCTACATCAGTGCTTCTGAGCTTTACTAGTAGCTGTGTTAGCTGTGAATGATTTACTTAGCTGCGCTAATTTGGTCACTTTTCTGTTGTATCTTTCCACAAATATTTGCCTCACTAATCCCTTCCACTTACCACAGCCACAGCTTTGCCTTATCTACAGCAGAGCAGCCCCAGATGCAGAAGGCAGAACAAATGTAGCTCTGCTTCTTCCAAATCACTGCTTCTGTCTCAGCTCCATTTCTGTGTGACAGTCTGCTTTTCTTCTCGCTGACATTTAATATTGTATCAAATGTTAGGAAAAAACATGTTCATTCTAACTGAAACAAAGATATTTATATTGTGGCATAACATTTTATGGCATTTCGTTTCCAAAGAACCCATGCTATAGCATACAGACACACAGACCTCCAAGGACTTGGGAGCAAAGCAATAAGGTACATACATTGAGTTATTTAAGCCTGCCTTGTTTCTGTCCACAGAAATATTTATACACTTTATGCAGTTACCTTACATCACAAAAGAAGTGATGTTTCTGAAAGCCCTTACAAATGAAAGTTTTCATGAAAGTTTTCTGTATAATAATAATGACCTCATCTGCATTCAAATAGGTCTGCTGTGAGAACTTGTTACAGGAATCATTTTCCCCCAAGTACTGAGGAAGCACATTCCTCAGTTTCAACACCTGGCAAGGTTCTCAGCTGACAAAACCATCCTTATATGTGTTATTGAGGATGGTGTTTGCACACATACCTTTTAACATCTTAAAAGAACTCTTATTTAAGTAGAAGGGTCTTCATCTATCTTTTACATTAGTTCCAAGAGCCAAAGGCAATGTGTCCCTTCTCTTAAAACCACAAATTGCTATTGCAATGATGAGAACAGGCTGGTTACCCACAGACTTTAGATATTTAGGTTACTAAATAACCCTGCAGCTAGTCTGGCAGTAGTACAAAACTATACCTGAACTGAGAAACCTGTTAAAATCAGAAAGCTGTCATCTGTTTAAATTATGAATAAATATTCTTTCTTTGTTCACTGTTATCAAGACAAGAACTGAAGAAACTTTTTGAGAAGAATGCTCTAGATATTCTAAAACAAAGAAAACAAACAACCCAAACAACCCAACAAAACAAAAAAGCATGAGAATGGAAACTTGACAGCTCAATAATCAAGTATTAGCATCTCATCTGCATAGTTGCACATGACAGCACATGAATATGCAACTGCAGAAGCTCCTGGAAATAAAACCTGCTCAATAGTAAACTAAATTCCTTTAACACGATTACTGACCTTTGCATTGCTTTAGTTGTAAGGAAGCATATTGACTATTCAAGGTCACAGTAAACACCTCCAAAATTGTCTCTTAGGGTGTGACCACAGGAATAAACATCTTTCCAGGACACCTGTTTCTGATGCATGATTCAGTTGTTTATGTTTTTAAAAACACATGCTCTGCTTTAGATTCAATTTAAACAGTGCTATCTTCTTACACGTTCTTCCATGAGATTTTGAGTGAGATTGGGCTAAAAGCAAAGCAAACTTTATCACTGAACAGTACACCAGATGTTTGGAGAAAATAGAAGACATGAAGCAACAGAAGAAGGAACAAAAGATGCAACAGTTGGCAACAATCTTGCTCTTTTCTTATTATCAACCATTTACTTTCCATTTATCACATCAATTGTAGTAGCACCATTGGCTATCCTTTACCTTCAAAGATGCTATGTCCCCCTACAGCCAGCAACATTAACGCTGATTTGCATCAACCAAGAGTTATCTTTCAGACAGCCATCAACTGAAACAGCTATTTCTGTATAGAGAACTGTTGATATGGCAGCAGCAAGAGTGAAATGAGTCACCACCTCTAACAAGGAACATCATGGTAAATATCTTCAACTTGCAGAGACAGGATCCAACCAAAATAAACTGATATTGCAGTTCAGGTTTGTATTTCTTATCTTCTAATTATTTTTAGTAGGACATTTGGTTGGGTTTTTTCATAAAATCATATGATCTAGCCAAACCAGTCAAAAACTTGTGGCTAAATATTGTTATGAACAGATGATTACAAAAGAACTAGGGCAATTTCATAGTGAATGAAGACGAACTTAATTGTTTTCCAATTACTAAAGATTCTCCTATATTCTGTCTCCCTTTCCTTGAGGGATATTTTACCACTGACTTCCAAATTGCCTTTCACAAAGTGACTAGACTGTTAAACTTGAGTCACCCAATCCCCCAGTTTGAATGCAACTCAATACTTTTTCACCTTCATTATCCACTGACTCACAAAGTCAGCCCCAATAGCTACACTCTATGGTACTGTACACAAATCCTCTCTATTTAAAACCACTAGAGTCCATCACAGCTCATTTCCAGCAGCTCTTTCCCAGGTATTTCAGAAGTGAGCTGTTGACTGGATGAGATTTTTGGCAAAAAGCAGCTTATGGTAACCCCCATATCTGTCTAAAAGTGTGTTCCTCATCACGTACCTGCATCAGGCTCAGAGGAACTACAAATCACCATAATTTTGAGACTTCAATTGCCTCTGGTTAAGACCCTGAGATACTTGATATCATTTTAACAGGGCCTATGCTTTGTTATCTCCAAAGATTCTTTTCAGCCTATGTTATACAATAGAATAAACAAATCCTCTTTAAGTAGTAGTGAGGGGCCAAGAATCCACTGTTAAAAGGCAAGAGCTAACAGAGTACCGCAGAGCTGATGGGCCATCCCATACAAAGAAGCAGTCAGTAGATTTAAACACAACAAAGATTGTGCTGTTTGGTAGGAACTGAGGGGCCTCCCCAGCCAAACAAGTCAGCCAGCCAGCTTGAACATCTTTCAGGGACTTCTGAAAAGGTCAATAAAACATACTGATTTTCAGTGGGTTATTTTGTTCAATTTACTGGCTAGCTAAGAAATTTTTAGAAATGCATACACAAGCACCACTAGAGAAAATAAGGAGTTTAATTATTTGAAGCTTTTCTTTTGAAAATACAGCCAGCCTTCAAGGCTGAACAGGAGGAGGTACTAGTCAACTGTGGTTGCTGATGGTCCAAAAAATCCCTAAGAAATCTTGTTTAAAACCTTTGATCAATTCCTTTCACTTAATGGCAGTATAGAGACTCATCAGATTGCATTTCCTGCAAGAGAATTTGGCTTTTTTACAGGCAAGACTGAAGATATTCAAAGTTCACTACCTCCCTCATTCCTCCACTGACAATTAACTGCTAGTGGTTATAAACTATTCAGTTTGGTGCCGACATTTTCAGAGTCTAATGTTATCTAGCAACAAGAATTAGGTCAGGAAAGTAGTTCAGACACATTACTTTTAAGCTTTTTTTCTTGATCCTTAAACTTACTGATGCTAATTAGCAAAGTACTAATGACCCTCTACCTATAATAAATGGTGTCTGCAATTCCTAAAACAAGGCATTTCCAATCTGAACTCTTAAGAAAAAAGTTAATTGGACCATGATATGCATTCTAGACAATCAAGAGTATTTAATGTGCTCAAGTAGGTCACAACCAGATCAGTGACACTTTATTGCAGACAATATTTAGGGAACTGATATACTGGTTTATAACCCACTCATTGTACATACAGCGCTTGGTAGTGAGTGCTCTGTTTCTCATTTCACACAACAGTTGTGTGGACTGATGTTTGACTAGTAGTAGCCTTGTGGGACCAGTCAGAATCACACACCAAACTCCCTGAACTACTTTTCTCATAGTGTCTTTCCAGTCAAGCAATGGGAAAAGCTACAACACACTTGTGAGAAGGTTGTACCACTGGCAAAACCACAAGTGAGACAAGGTCACGCACATTTTAGAAAACTGGGCTTATATCAATAACAAAACTTTACAGAAGAAAACATTAACAGAAGACAAAGTAAATTCAAATAATGAAAAGAGATTTCCACTTATACATGTAATCATGGTATCTATTTTACATATAACTTATTCTCTGAAATGAGCCAATGTTTCATTTTCATCATAATAAAAAGCTTTGTTCACACATTACTGAAATGCCTGGTGCATGCACAGATGACCCTGGTAAGACCAAGGAGCTATGTTCTTATTTCAACGTGAATGTAATTTAATATTAAAATATTACTGTTAAAAATACATCATATTTTATGTTACAAATTTTTACACTTATAAAAAGAGAGAGCTGCTTTCCACAGCAGAACTAAGGTCCACATAGGAACACATCTGATACCAGAATCAAGTTGATTCTTTCCTTTCAAATTCTCTAACTTGCCATTAAAAAGAAATTCTGTAACATAGTGACAACAATCCCTACGAGAATATCCCACTTTTCCCCCAGGCAAAAAAAAAAAAAGCATCTCTAATTGTAACTTCAAAAATTGGGAAAGAGCAAACTACACTGAAAGGTCATGGCAAGCAACTGCCATCCTCCTGCCTTTAGTAATCACCTCAGTTATTTGTTTTCCAGATGCAGTGATTAAAAATGTCAACATGGGTAGATGATGGCAGAGCAGTGAATGTGGTCTACCTTGACTTCAGTAAGGCATTTGACAGAGTCTCACATAACATCCTTGCAGCCAAACTGAGGCAGTGTGGATTGGATGATTGGGTATTGTGGTGCCTGCAGGATACAAGCCATGAGTAGTGGTCAACGGGACAGAATCTAGTTGGAGGCCTCTATCTAGTGGGGTCCCCCAAGCATCAGTGCTGGGACCAGTCCTCTTCAATCTATTCATTAATGACTTGGATGAGGGATTAGGGTGCCCTGTCAGCAAGTTTCCTCATGACACAAATCTGGGTGGTGTCACTGACAACCCAGCAGACTGTGCTGCCAGTNTAGCAGATCAAGGGAGGTTCTTCTCACCCTCTACTCTGCACTAATGAGACTCATCTGGAGTAATGTGTCCAGTTATGGGCCCCTCAGTTCAAGAAGGACACATTGCTGATATAGAGGGTGTCCAGCATAGAGCAACAAAGATGATGAAGGAAGTAGAGCACCTCCCTTATGCGGAAAGGCTGAGGGAGCTGTGTTTCTTGAGCTTGGAGAAGAGGAGGCTGAGGGGTGACTTCATTAATGCCTATAAATATGCAAGGAGTGGGTGTCAGGAGGATGGAGCCAGGCTCTTCTCAAGGTCATCTAGTGATAGGACACGAGGCCGTGGGTAGAAGCTGGAACAGAGGAGGTTCCATATAAATATCAGAAGGAACTTCCTCACAGTGAGGGCAACAGAGCATTGGAACAGGCTGCTCAGGGTGGTTGTGGAGTTTCCTTCTCTGCAGACATTCAAGACCTGCCTGCACGTTTTCCTGCGTGACTTGGTCTAGGTGGTCCTGCTGTGGCAGGGGTATTGAGCTAGATGATCTTTCAAGGTCCCTTCCAATCCCTAATGATTCTTACAATTCATAGTATATTTATGGCAATGTAGCTTAGATCAGCAATGGGCAGTCACTTCCTAACAGAATGCTCTTATTTTCATAATCAGCTTCCCTTCCACCCCATTAGATGATGGTCAACATTATAAGATAATACAGACTAGGACACACAGGACTTTGTCTAAGAGTCTCTTCACGTGAGAGAATTTCTAACTTGATCCTTTATCACTGTGTATTTTTGAAATGTTAATATAGAACATACCTCAATCTAAATTTGCATAGATCTAAAAAGTTTAGCCTTGAAAAGGTTGTGCATTTATTTACACTTATCTCAAGGCTACTCCTCTCCCCAGATGCCCCCTTCTTAGCTGGTCTCCCACTCCACAGGTTTCCTGTAACAGTCCCATAGCAAATTCTGTTCTTCAGTTTAAGAACTTCTGTGTAAAAAGTTCTCATGCTGGACATAAAGATAAGAATGTGTCCACTATGCCTGGGTTTAATTTTGGAACCTCAGAGTAAAAAAGGGTGTGTGCGTACATACATGTGGTATATCACCCCTTGAGGAGGTTCAAAATCTGGGAAAAATCTCAGATCAACTGGTCAATCTGTTCTTAGGATAGGTCTTTAGGCTCAATGACTTCAGATTAATAATATGCTTTGATGGCAATTCTTTTCCCTTAAAACTACACTGTGCTTTTCAGTGTCACATACCACACTTTCAAGATACAGTCAGTGCTTTCCTTCTATATTTATAGGTACCTCAAACATTTATTTCCGTGCAACATGGGAATATTTATTCATAATATCCATTCTGTTCAATAGAGTTCATTTCTATTATTATTCTAAGGAGACAATTGAATAGGGACTTTCTGACTAGGAAAAAAGTCTCATAGTCATCTCTTGGGTAGTGTAACAAAGTCAGAGAAGACAACACAAACACACTAAATTAGTTTTTAGGACAGGATTGGGTTTTGTTGTCATGTATTTTTCATAAGGTTCACCATCTTTTTACAAAATACAGCTTCATATAAACAAATACACATTTCCTATTTAAAACTGGTGGGAATTTTTTCCTGAAAGTAACTATTTTCATACAGGCAGCATAAAACAGCTCCACACTAAAATAGGAGAGAGCAAGGGTAACCTGATTCAATCAAGAACTACCCCAAATAATTTAATATTTTTGTGAAAAAAAGGACTTAAGAAGAAATTATGATTGGCTGAAGAACTGAAGAACACAGAGACACTTCTTGCCATTACACTATGAGTGTCTATACACCTAGCTGATTATTCTGAGACTGACCACCAAAAGCTTCCTTCAGGACGAGGAAAGACACAGCTATTCAGTAATAGCTCTAACTCTTTTTTCCATTTAATGAAAAACATGGAAACACACATTCAGAAGCCAATAAAAGAACCACTGCTACAAACTTTTACCATTGAGATGAAAATACATATAATATATTCTCTGATTATTTTGTTAACGTGATATTTGCCTTGATGATTTATGGACATTTCAGTGCAGAACATTATTTCCTTGCATCACTCTGTTATCACCCAGCTCCAAAAATTATTTTACAGCACACAAATGTTTCAGCTGGCCTACTGTAAACTCTGCAGCACTGCCAAGGAAAAACTTTTTAAACCTATAAAGCATCCTGTATATAGGACACACATATGTAAAGAGCAGTTGAAGCAGAGAACTGGAATAAATATGATATTAAATAAAAGCCTTTTGTACTGTTGGCATAGTTATCTATAAAATAGCTCAGACTTGGAGCAACATGGCATACAGTGTAATTGCTCTGTTTAAAGCTTTATCATACTTCACTAAAGAAATCAATAGTTCTTACAAAATCAAATAGACTCTTGCATTCAAGTTTTGTAGGCTGAAACTTCTGCTGGTTAGAAAGACATTTCATTTAGATAAAACACAAATCTATTACATATGACTCAGTTTTTCACTCCTAAAGATCTGTTTTCCCCACCAGCATAACAGTTGAAAGTGATGGATTACACTTCTTAAACTGTGGCTACTACACACTGTAAAATAGAAAAAATATCTTTGAATATCTGCTTTTTTTCAAAACAGAACAATTGAGCAGAGCCACACAGTTTCAGAATAGTCCCATCCTTTTATATTATTTCTATAATTATTATGAAGTACATTAAAAGATGCATATCCATGACTAATCTTGATCTTATTAAACAGATATAAGGAGTGTATATAACATAAATAACATAATAAGCAATGCTATTTTAGAATACTTGATTTTTTAAAATACACTTATTTTCAAAGGTGAATGATCAATGGATTGGTATTTTCCATGTGCAAGGCTTTTTTTATATTTAATGATTAGGGAAGACAGCTTATCTCCTTGTCTTACAGCAACATAAAGCCTACAACCCAAGAGGGATTATGTAAAGGATCTCCTTATTACTGTTTTCCATAACTTTTAATATTTTTTTGGTTTTGCAGAACATTTCTCAAAGTAGTGCAATACTGCTGTCCCCCACCTAGAGAGCCATAACTGAAGCTAAGAGGGAAATGACATTCTATCCAAGACCATGTAAGGCAATATATGCTAACACCACATTCTGATAGCTTGAGTACAGGAACTTATCTTTTTGTCAAACTGCCAAGTTTAGACCCTGGCATGGCCAAACATCAGTTCAAAGCTTTAACTGTAGTTGTCATACTTCACCCAGAACTGCCAAGCATCATAACGACAACAGTGGATCTCTGCAGCCCCAGAATTGTCTTGCCACAAGACATCCCAGGGGCTAGAGGGACACTGAGGTAAACCTCAGTAGTCCCTACACACTGGCGGAACACCAGGCTGTGAAACCACAGCTGTACTGGCAGCTCATATTAACTAATATGGTTGAAAATATAGTTAAATGCACTCAGGAAAAGCAGTTTCACATACCAGTCACCACCTAACCACATTGTTACAATAATATAAGAGAGGAAGGTTGTTTCCAGATACCATATGCTATGATAAATGGATATATTCTACATATTCATTCAAAGACTTCTGCCTGCCCAATTAGGGCAATGACATTTTAGTAACATGGCTTCATTCTGCAAGAAAATACATTTCTTTACTTGTTAACTCTCACTATGGTACCAAAATTAAAGAGTCATTTATTTTATTCTGCTTCTGCAAAACACCACATTTATAAAGGCATCATAAATAATATATAGTGATAACTTATATTAATTGTAAATTCATTTTTGAGAGAGGAAACACTTTTATCCACCCAATTTCAATGCTGAATCCAGAGAATAGCAGGTAGGCACTGCTTTGCTTAACAGTTGTGTATTTAAAAGAATTAAGTATTTATGCTGGAAAATATGTGTATGGATTGGTAAGTCTTGAAGGTCTGTTTGCAGCTCAAGTACAGCAAAAATCCAAACAGCTGTGATGGGAGCTTCCTTACACTGTCTTGTCAAACAATGTTGGCAGAGTCATCTATAAGGATGGCAGAATATTCAGTCTTTGTGCTTATTATATTTCAGCCTGGGTTGTGCAACTGCAAGCCAGGACATTACCCAGTCTCTGTCATCCATTTGATTTTTGCCAAGTAGGAACTTAGTTCCTGTAAAGAAGGAGGCTGATACATCAATCTTTGTTCTTGCTGTCTTTTCAGGCCCTGACCCATGTGTAATAGAATCGCTTTCCATCAGAGATTGTGAAAGTAATAAGATACAAATCTAGCTAGAGATATTCTCAAATGCCATGTAAACCAAAGTTTTTAATAAGTTGCTGAACACAACGAGCAAACATAACTTGGAAAACAACAAGCAACCAAGAACACACTCTAAAAGCTAAAGCAGCATAGGAACACTGAAGGTCAGAAGCTTTCAGAATGTACAAAACCAGAAACAACCAGCAAGAGCTCACACAGAGAGTGCAAATGCCAAAACAAAATAAACAATAAAAAAACCCAAAAAAAACAAAAAAAATCCCCCCAAAATTAAAATAAAAAAATTAGAAAATGTTTTTCCATTATTTGTTATTTCTAACACAATTTATCTTGGAGACATCAAAGCTTCCAAAACACTGTTATTTTCCACAGCATGAAGTTTTCCTTTTCCTGCACCTGAAGCTACTGCAGCAGGTTATTGCAGATCGCAATTCTAAGAACATTTTGTCTCCACAGTATTCCTTAACTCTGATGCCATATGCAAATAAGTTACCTTAACTTTGTGTTAAAACATTGGTTTTTATAGGTTAAAATTTCAGGTCTTTATTGATTTTCAAGTCCAGCAAGGGTAAGTGTAGAGTCGGGCATCCGGGCAAGAACAACCCCAGGTACCAATATACATTGGGGACTGACCTGTTGGAGAGCAGTGTAGGAGAGAGGGACCTGGAGGTCCTAATGGACAGCAGGATGACTGTGAGCCGGCAAGTGTGCTCTTGTGGCCAAGAGGGCAACAGCATTCTGACGGGGATCAGAAGGGGGGTGGTTAGCAGATCGAGGGAGGTTCTTCTCCCTCTGTTCTCTGCACTAGAGAGACTGCATCTGGAGTATTGTGGAAGGGCACAGAGCTGCTGGAGGGTATCAAGCAACAAAGGTGATGAAGGAAGTAGAGCAGATCCCTTATGAGGAAAGGCTGAGGGAGCTGGGTCTCTGGAGCTTGGAGAAGAGGAGGCTGAGGTGTGACCTCATTAATATCTATAAATATGCGAAGGGTGGGTTTCAGGAGGATGAAGCCAGGATCTTCTCAAGGTCATCTGGTGATAGGACAAGGGGCAATGGGTGCAAGCTGGAACAGAGAAGGTTCCATAGAAATATCAGAAGAAACTTTTTCACTGTGAGGGTAATGGAGCCTTGGAACAGGCTGCCCAGGGGGATTGTGGAGTCTCCTTCTCTGGAAACGTTCAAAACCTGCCTGGATCTGTTCCTGCGCAACTTGGTCTAGGTGATCCTACTGTGATAGGGGGATTGGACTAGATGATCTTTCAAGGTCCTATCCAATTCCTAATGATTCTATGATTAAAACTGTTTTAATCAGTAAGATCTGTACCTCTACCAGCGCATACCATAAAACTTCATAAATACATTGTCCTTGAAACCCCAGCATAGCAAGCATCCAGAGGACATGAAAGCAACAAGCCTTGCACAGACTACTATGCTATTTGGCTTTTCCCAGAAGACACAGAAACTCTTCTCTTCTCCTATTTTTTAATAGGAAGGCAGGTATGGGGATCTTTCAGCCCTATTCCTATTGGGAATCATGTGATCTACTTCTTAGAGACACGGCATAGCCTGTAGAACTGACAGATCTCAATCTGGTTTAATCAGTGAAGAGATAATTTCTATTAAGCTAGGAAATGAAAAGTGTAAAAGTGTGAACTGTGAGTTTACAAAACCCACGATGGAATTTCAACTTGAAAATTGTTAAGTATGGCTTTGTGCTCAGGACAAAACTCATCCACTGTCTGAGGTGAGGTTAAATTAAAATTTCTCATAATTATTCCATAAATATGTATAATCACATTTTTGTTTGCATCTTTTACCCTGCTTTTACAAGGCAGTAAAACCTGTGGTCTGTGCAGGGATACCTTATGCTGAATTTAATTGGTCTTTCATAGTGTAACCAGTCACTTTCACAGCCTAAAGCTTAATTCAAAAACCACAACCTATCAAAAAAAAAAAAGTGGGTAGGTATGAGACTGCTCAGTCATCAGCATGAAGTTGGGTTAGTCCTCTCATCAATTATTTTGTGCGTACTCAAGATTCATGCACATCAGCAACAGGCAGTGCATTACAAACATATCAAGAAAAAGAATTAGTGGTTAAAACATTCAATCTATCAGGGGAATATCCATCTGCTTCTTAAACTCTGTAATTACTTCCTTAAATTACATCTAAAGGCTTCCTTGATCAAACTGTAGATAAGAAATTCTGGTAATAGCTAACACCAAGCTCAAGCAGAAGTTGTGGAGTAAATAAGAGAAGCACACCCTTCTCCCACAAAACATAAAGCAGATTTGAATATAAGAAAACAGAAACCCTGTATTTCGGTGTGTGTGTGTGTCCCCCCTCATTTTTTTCTTAATAGTGATATTCCCTTATCTGTCAAGGTGAGGTTAGATCTGATACAATTAGCCTTTAAGTTACTGCTGATCAGCCAAAAGTCACTCTTAAGAATCTTTCATTTTCCTAATCTTCTCCCTACACTCCCTTTTTCTTCCATCTGCAACATTCAGTAAAGACAGCAACTGTCTGCAATCTACCTAGTCTGAAACACATACATTTCACTCCAGAACATTTAAGTGCATGTGTTTTAATATGTCATGTGATATTCTACATTATTTAAGTGTTCATCATTCTTTGAAGGCTACTGTAAATACTAGCTACAGGGGACTTCATTTCAATAAATTCACTTTGAACTGCAAATAGTGTGTGGTAGAAAAGAAAATGACACAGTTTTACCTTTTTCCTGCTATTGTTTACAAAGGTTATCAAATCTGTTTTAAATTTCAAGGGTTTGTCAAGTAGCAGTCAGTTCATTAGCAGTGTTGGAATGAGAGCTATGGAGTCCTAACATCTGAGGGGCTTTGTGGGAAAAGCAAATGGCATTCAGATAAGGCAAGCAAGATTGCTTCTCATCAAAATACACAAATCCACAAGGAAGTAGCCACTGAGACCAGGATTTGTGCACACTGGTAAACACAGACAGGTGGAAAGTGTGGAATTCCTGTCAACTGAACTCTCTCGATTTCACAAAATTATTAGAGTCAGAAGGTATCCCAAGAGATCTTCAAGTCCAACCCCTCCCACCAAAGCAGGACTGCCTAAGGCACATCGCACAGGGCTGCATCCTGGTGGATGAAGACTCCACAGCCTCTTTGGGCAACCCGTGCCAAGGCTTTGGGACTCGCACTGGAAAGAAATTTTTCATTTCCACATGAAACTACTTGTATTCCAGCTTGTGCCCAGTGCTCCTTGTCCTGTGACTGAGCACAACTAAAAACAGTCTGGCACCATCCTTCCTACAGCTACCCTTCTAATCAGGTCTCCCCTCACTCTTCCCCAGGCTAAACTTGCCTTATGTGAGCATTTTGAGAAGTAGGATGGTCCCTGAGTTTAATCCCACAAAGAGAAGTTTCCCTGATACTAAAGCACTTGGGAACAATGAAGTATACAGGATCCTGAAACAGCTGCTCCAAGTACCCTTTGCAGGTCTACACACAAAACATTTCCAGATTAAAATAAGATTTTCTATCAATATATTTTCTATTAATACTACAGTTTAACTGAATAATAGAAGTGATAGTGACATTTTATAGAGCTTTTCAAACCCAGAACTCAGATCTTGTCTAAGACATTATCAAAGCAATACAGTGAGGTCACTGTATTGAAAGTGCATTTGAAAATTAATTCCATTTACTACTATCAAAATCATTATGATGTTTAATATGCAAATTTAATTAACCACACAGAGCAAATACACATTAAGACAAACACTCCTCTCCAGTTCTTAGATTAAACAATGTACTGTCATATGTTTATTAGTAATGTATCACCCTAAAAAGGAAGGGCTACTATGCTACTGCTAAATAAATGGTTTGCTGGAGAAAGGATTAGTGGAGGAGAAACAGAAAAGCACCTTTCTGTACTTCAAGTGTAACACAAGTAACCAGTGCTGCCAGTCATCTACATTACACTTCAGCTTCTCCAAAGTCACACATCACTTCTCTATAAACTTGGTTAACTCTCATGTAAGCTAATTCAACCTGTCAATGAGACAAAGTATCTCCAGTACAGTGAGCCAGAAGCCATGGAAATGTTTCTTCTAGTTATAACACGAAGACATTGTGAACAAGGAAGATGCACCAAGTCAAGATTTGACAGGCTTGTGCAGACCATGCTGTCCACCTTACCTGCAGCATTTGAGGTGTGATACAACACTCCCTTTCTCATTTACTTGTCTGCTGGTCATTGTACTGCCAAATAAAATGACAGCACAAAGTTCTATGGTTTCACAGATAAGCCTTGTTTAAATACAAACATCTCTGCCCCTTTAGGAAAGACAGCATGAGACTCTCTAGGCTGTGGTAACACTAGAAGAAAAAGGACATGCAAGAAAAGCAGCTACAGGTGTGCCATGGCCAACAATGGCACCTAGAGACTGAGCAGGAGGCACAAAAGTGCTGCTATAAATACCCATGGTTTTGTTTTGAGATGGAAATACAAGAGGAAAATCTCAGTCTAGCAAACGGAATGGGAAAGTAAACTGTCCTGCCTTGAACTTGTGGTCTACATATCTTTGAGAAGCTCCTTATTTTAAAGCGCAGCACTTGGAAATTCAACAAATGTTTTTCCTTTTTCCAGTTATGGAACAAATATTGGAGGGCAGAGAGACTCGGTTAGGAATTCCCCTCCCCCCAATCTATGTGAAAAAAGAAGGTTCGAATGGAACTTGCATCTGGAATGCAAGTGACAAAATAAGTAACTTTATAAAGAAGGCTAATTAAACTTAAAAAAATGACAATGCCAACAAAACAAAGGAAATTCAACTCCACAAAACTCATGCCCTCTACCAAAAAACCCACTGCGCCCCCATGACCTGAACTCCATGAAATCCACAGGGAAAAAGCAGCTGCAGCAAAGCACTAGCAGAGAGCAGCTCCCATGGCAGGGTCTGGGAAAAGGGAAGCTCCAGTTGAATGAGTGGCCATAAGTCCACAGATACAGGGGAGGGAAAGGCAGAAGTACACAGTGAGCAGCACGGGGTCCAGAGGGATCCAGAAGGAGCTAAATGCAGCAGCAAAAACCAGCCAAGAAGGCAACTCTCCCTAATCAAGAGAAAACCAGCAGAGATTTAGCAGGGCATTTGAGCAGCGCCTGAAACAGCAGCCTTATCTGAGACTCTCACAGAACACAAATAACATGTAAGAATATTCGCATTTCTGTGTCATGGAGTTACATAAAGGGAGTCCAGAGTGAATGAACAAGTTTACTACTTTACCACTAAGTGAATCATGTATAGCTGACATGATTTACACCATAGGAAGGAAGAGTACCCTTTCTCCCATCCATCAACCTTCTCCTCAGGTTTTTGCTTCTATTGCACTAAAGATACCATTAGAATTGGTAGCACAGGCAGAATTCATATCTGCAAAGCTTAACCTTCCATAGCTAGGGCACTTATGCTGTGTGTTCCAAAAACATGGGTTCAGACCCATACTCCAACAAATCTTATACTGTTCAAAGTATTTTAAATTGTTTAACCAGAACACTATTAAACTCTTATTTTCCAAGAATAACACAAAGGAAGTGCTAAACCATCACATCTCACATTTGCTATAGAGACTAAGATCTTGGAAAACTATGGACAAGCTTGAAATTCTCCTTTTGCTTATTCTTCCCTTGTTTGCCTAACATTCCATTATTCAGTCTTTACTTAGTTTATTGGTTTTCCTCATAAAACTGAAAACCTTTGCCAAGAAGAAAAAGTGCCCAACTGCCTCAAAGGTTAAGCCAAAAATATGAAAACACATTTTAAATCATCCAAACAGTTACTAGTTACATTATAAAGCTATTTAAATAAATTATATAATAACAAATAATAAACCTTAAATATTTCAAAGTGATGGGATTTCATCCTCAGTTTTTCAACAGGTTTACCAGTTCTTGTAAATGTTGAATTTCAATCCCTGACCAAAGCAACATAAACAATTCCTGTCCTCCACACAGTATCCCTCCACGTAATTCATCATTTCATATAAAAGATGCCAAGCACTGCTTTATCTGAACTTATTTGTGTCTAATTTTTTACAGTATAACTTTGTACTATGTTTATTCAAAATATTGGCACAATAAACAAGACGAATTATTACCAAATAGTTAAAAAATAAAGAATGATGATGAAATTCCACAGCTGACTGTTTATCTTGTTCAGACGTTCTTTTCCATAGGAAAGGGAATTTCACGGGGCAAAATTTCTGTACTACTGCAGGAAATTAGTTAAGGATGAAAGGGACACTCATGCCTTGGAACAACTGCTAATAGCTGCAGGCATGTTTTCCCCTTGCAGTTTGTTTTCTTTCATGAAGGTTCCCCACCACACCATTCAATATTGTTACACAAAACTAAAAATACTAATCTGAATAAGAAAGGATTGGGGAATTCATAATACACATAATGAAGGAAGGCTATTATCCATGTCATTAGAAAACTTACTGGCACACACAATCATACCTGCCATTTAGTTTGGGCCGTGCAGACCCAGCACAGAATCCCAGACAACATTCCTCAGCATCCACCAGTTTACACCAACTGGAAGGCTGTATATAATCCTGAGTCCAGTGCTATTTTGTGCTGTTCTCCCCACTTACACCTCTTCATATCATAGTTTCCATTTCCCTATTTCATGGTCTTTTTTACAGCAACATTTAGAGGAATTTTTCACCTTTTCTCTGCCTTTTTTTTCATACTCTCTGCCAAGGATATTACAGAATTATTGACGCTGGAAAAGACCTCTGAGATCAAGTCCAGCCTATGACCTAACATTACAACATTAGCTAGCCCATGGCACTAAGTGACATACCCAGTCTGTCCTTAAAACACCTCCAGGGATGATTCTGACTCCCACTTCTCTGCACAGTGCATTCTAGTATCTTCTCTGAAGAAGGGCTTCCTAATATCCAACCTAACACTCCCCTGGTGCAGCCACAGGCCCTGCCTTCTCATCCTGTTGCCAGCTGCCTGACTGAGCCCAGCCCCACCTGACTACTACTTCATGTAGTTGTAGAGAACTTAAGCAGTAGTAAAGCAATGAAAAAACTCTACTCAAGTTGAAATGGTAAACGACACTAAAATGGGTAAACAACACCCATTTAGAGAACATAGACCCACTGCATGTGAAATCTCTATGATAGAAGTCCTGAGGGAATATAGTAAACCAGGCAAAATTGCAAATAATAGCTAACATTTCAGAATCTCTTGTTACAGGAAATTAAGGGTAGACAAGATCTCTCCTATCTTTAGAATACATGATAATTTTTATTAAATTTGTGAAGAGTGACATAAACAGGAGATCAAACCAGGGTTTGAAGATAAAGCTGTAGAAGCTATATTAACGTTGGAATAAATAACCAGCACCTGAAAAAGGAAGTTCTAGGGCAGGTGGCGAGAGCAGCTCTACAACAGGGTCTGAAAAGTGTTTTGGAGAACTATTCTGCTTTTGATATTACATGGTCTCTGATCACTTTATTTATTCTCTACTTCCTTCAGCACTATTCAGCCATTCCCCTGAACTCCGGTTACTTTACTTAGCTGTCCCAGGAAATTCCTGTTCCCCATTTCTGCTTTCTACTCTGAACTAGTTTCTCAACAGTTTTACTTTCTTGCATTGGCTACCCCACCCACCATTTGCTTTCCAGCCCCCCTTTTTCAGGTTTTGTTCCTTGGCTGTTTTCATTCTTCTTTCAACTCCCACAAGCTTTCTGAATTTCCCCTTACCTGCTCTGTAATCCTGTTTTATTCATCACTTCCCTGTAGCATTTCACTCCAAAACAGTGAAACCATCCCCTTTGTATTCTGCACACACAATATTGTAATCAATTATTTCTCCTTCCTGACTACAATCTTTTTACCTCTCTCTACTTTTTACTACTTTTCTAACTATTTTCTGCATTTATTTTGAGACAAACAGATGTGATCAGAGAACAAATGACACAAGATGGCAAAAAAAAATCGAGCTAAATGATGATATTGGAAGATGATGAAAACCCCTTGGTTTCTGGTGAAAAAAGTAATGTAGTTTTGTTTAGTTTTCATAGCATCAGTGAAAGAGAGGTCTGGAACAGATAGCAAAAGACTATGTAATATGAAGTTCCCCTTAAGAAGTAAAGAATATTGACGCAATCTATGATAGATATTTATCAAACCTGTTATTAGCAAGCAACAAAGGAAATTCTACATCCTCTGTAATTAGGCTGCTATGGAGCTTTCCTGATCTTACTCTTTCCTAAAAATATGTGATGTAATGAAACCACTTGTAAACATCAGGCAAAACCAAGACCTAACTCAATTTGGGGAAAACCAAGATACATTTCATTCACCCCAAATAAAAACCTAACACTAAGACACACAGAGATTAATCACATGTTCTTACATAATTTGGCCCAAGCTGTTATCCCCTCCCCCTCAAAGGGAAGAGACTTTCAGCAGTTCTTTTCCTTGTGGAAACATGAAGTCCATTCAGTACAGACACATTTCCTTCAGCATCAGCAGGTATTTTAAAGTCCAATTTTCTGCTCCTTGTGCTTCCAAGCCAGTCCTCCATTTCCAGTGCACCAATTACTGTGTCTACAAATGAGCGGGAAAAGCTCTTTCCATTTCAGCAAACCACCAAATTCAGACTAAACCTTCCTTCTGCTGATCCTTGAGATACCATTCACTCCTTCTCTCTCTCTTCACCAAGTTCTCAGGGCAATATGACAGCTGTGCCCAGCCCAGTGCCATGTGTCTCCTCTGAAGGACAAAAGTGAAATCAAGGAGGAGCCAGAAACTGGAATCTCCAAACCAGTCACAGCAGTTCACAGAGTTGAAAAAAATTTCACAAGTTGCCATAGCAACTCTTCAATGCCTCGGGCAAGAAACCTGCTCAAATTCAACCGGAACAATACTAGGCACAGTCCCACTGCTGGCTTTAAAAAAAATAAAAACTTTTCATTTATATAATTGTTTTAAAGTCTTGTTAAGCTTTTTGAAAACACATTTTTAATCCACTGAAGATTAAAACTGCCTCAGATTACTTTATATCCACACAGGATAATACACATATAGGTAATGGAGTAATACCTGCCCCTTCATGAGTACTGCCACTGAGAGAGAAAATGGCACTGCTCATTTACTTCAGCAAGAATCCAGCTGGCTCCTCATAAGCTAACCTTTGCTCCTTACAGCTCTCGATTAATATTAATTGTAATGTCTGCAGAGTGACTCTAAATTGGGTAACATTTTTTCCCTCAAACTAGACACTGGTATTGTGGCACCTTGTTACTAATCCGGCAGCAACTTCAGAAATTTCTCATGATTTGGTGTTTGATTTTGTTGCAGCAGTACCAGCAATCAGTGTTCAACTGTCTGATCTATGTACAAAGCAACAAGCAACTGAAAAGTTGCATTGTCCTGCCTTCTCCTTACTTCTGACTAAATAAACTTACTCTATTTAATTTTTCTTTGTATGTCATGACATACATTCTGGTTTACTTTGAAATTTGTCAGCATGTTTGACATCATCATGTCAGACATCATCATGATAGCCACAATTTCTGCCTCATTAGCTCTAAATAGCACAGATTAATTATCTCCTGTTTCTGACATACAAAATCCTTGCTTAACAAACATCCCAAACTGAGATGTGACTCTATGAAACAAGTAGCCACAACTGCTTGACAAGGGGGCACATAGTCAGCAATACATGCCAGTTCAGAGTCTCTTCTGTTGTGGGCTCTAAATTCCACACAGTGTACTTGTACTGAGCACAGAGGCAGTGCCTCTGTCTTTATGAAATTCTACTCTCTTGACAGGGATTATGCATCCAGGTCACTCAAGGCTGATTCAAATTGTGATCATTTTACAGAAGCCATCTCCAAAATCCACCCTTGAATTCTCCTCTCAT
>VZRI01010733.1:336884-396729 GCA_013397515.1 Upupa epops | reverse complement strand
AGCTACAAAGACTGGATGATGCACCTTTCATTAATACTGCCAGTACTTACTGCAGAGATTTGGCCCAGCTAATTGGGAGACATTACTATTTATTTTTAGCACACTGCTGTGTAAGGCAGATGTATAAAAGCTACCCTGTATCTCTGTAAAGAGCAGAGACATACAATTTGGCCTTATAGCAAGTTCAATAGAAACATCCAACAGACAACATCTACCCATTCCAAATGCAAGCTAACTCAACTACATGTTAAGCACTTTTAAAAACACATTTCTGTCCATATTCCTTGTATTTCCTCCCGCAGGAGGTACTGTGGAGCTCACAGTAGCTATCTCATAGATTCATAAGATTTATAGAATGGTGCAGGTTGGAAGAGACCTTAAAGATTATCTAGTTTCAATCCCCCTGCCATGGGCAGGGACACCCCCCACTAGACCAGGTTGCTCTAGGCCCCATCCAATCTGGCCACTTGCAGGGAGGGGGCAGCCACAACCTCCCTGGGCAACCTGTTCCAATCACATCACCCTCCTGATTTCCAGTCTAAACCTACCCTCTTCCAGCTTGAAACCACTACCCCTGGTCCTACCACTATAAGCCCTTGTTAACAGCCCCTCCCCAGCTTTCCTGTAGCCCGCTTCAGGAACTGGAAGGCCGCTATACGATCTCCCCAGAGTATCCTCTTCTCCAGGCTGAACAGCCTCAACATTCTCAGCCTGTCATCCGTACTGACCCTCGAGGGGCACCACTCGTCATTGCTCTCCATTTGGGCTTTGATACATTGATCAGAATTCTCTGAGTGTGACCATCCAGGTAATTCATTATCCATCAAGTCCATGATTTTCCAGTTTGGTGACCAGGATGTCATGCAGGACAGTATCAAATGCTTCACACAGGTCCAGGCAGCTGACGTCGGTTGCCCTTCCCTTGTCTCCTTGTGCTGTAATGCCATCATAAAAGTCCATCAAATTAGTGAGGCAGGATTGGCCTCTGACGAAGCCCTGCTGGTTACCAATCACCTCTTCATTTTCCAGATGCCTCAGCAGGGCCTTTAGGAGGATCTGCTCCATGATCTTCCCAGGCACAGAGGTGAGGCTGACTGCCCTATAGTTTCCAGGGCCTTCCTTTTTTCCCTTCTTAAAGATGCAGGTGAAGTTTCCCCTTTTCCAGTCAGCAAGAAATATAATGGCTAGTGGCTTGGCCACTTCATTCACCAGTTCCCTCAGGACCCATGGGTGGATTTCATCAGGCCACATGGACTTGTGCACTTTTGGGTTCTTCAGATGGTCTTGAACCTGATCTTCACTGAGAGCGGTTGGATCATCCTTCACTCTGCCTCTGTCTTTGTCTACTGGGACTCGGGTGGAGTGGTTAGAGCCTGTGCTGCTGAAGACTGAGACAAGTCATTAAGCACCTCAGCCTTCTCCATATCACTTGTGACCAGGTCTCCATTTTCCCTCCAGAATGGCCCGATGTCATCCCTAGCCTTTCTTTTGCTGCTGATGTATGCTGATGTATGCTGATGTATGTTCCCCTTTATCCTCCTGGCCAGATTTAATTCTGTCTCTGCTCTTGCTTTTCTAATCTGCATCCTGTCTAAATGAACAAGTCCTCTGTACTCCTCCCAGTCAGCCTCTCCCTGCTTTCATTGCCTATAGACTTTCTTCTTGCACCCAAGTTAAGACCAGGAGCACCTTGTTAATCCATGCTGATCTCTTGGTTTTCTTGCCTGCCTTCTTTCTTGGAATGCACTGCTCCTGGGCTTGGAGGAGTTGGTCCTTGAATAACAACCCGGTCTCTTACAAGCCTCTTCCCTGTAGGGCTTCATCCCATCATACCCTGCCAAGCAGATCGATCACTGAGGAGGGTGAAGTCAACTCTCTTGAAGTCCAGGGTTGCAAGCTTACCACGCATCCTCTTAGATACCCAAATAATCTTAAATTCAACCATTTCATAATCACTACAGCTGAGACTGCCCTTAAGCTTCACTTCACTCACCAGCCTCTCCTTGTTGGTGAGGACAAGCTCCAGGATAGCACCTTTTCTTGTAGGTTCCTCTATCACTTGGATGAGAAAGTTACCCTCAACACACTCCAGGAACCTCCACAGCTGCCATGCTGTGTTGTCCTTCCAACAGATATCTGGGTGGTTTTTAACCCCTCATGAGGACCAGGGCATGTGAATCTGAAGCTGCTCTTACCTGTTTACCTCATCCTTCAGGTCTCTGTGGTCAGGTGGCCTGTAACAAACCCCCACTGTGATCTCCCCTTTCCCTGGTTTCCCTTTGGTCCTCACCCATAAACTCTGTGTTAGTTCTTCTTCCCTCCCCAGGTGGAGCTCCATGCATTCAAGTTGGTTTTTGATGTAGAGAGCAACACCCGATCCCTTTCTTCCTTGCCTCACTAAGCTCTTGCAGCAGATGTCTGCAAGTCAGCCTGTCTTACTCTATTTTTCCAAGTATTTTCTAAAAAGAAATTACTGAAAAAATAACTGAACAGAATGTTCAACTTGGAGCCAGAAGAGTGGTCACAACCTCCCTCTCGCACAACCTGAAATGTTCCATTGTCCCAGTGTGAATTCTGGACTTCAGCCTATTTCACAAGATCTTGACAATTTATTTTGAAGCAAGTTGTCTTTCTCTTTTCTTCTCAAATTCTCCCAGCTATCACATAAAAACATAAGTATAAGAAACTGAAACTTGCTTTTTGACTTGGAAAATATTTGATACTGAACCTGAAAAAGATTTGTACTTTGTAGAACCTGAGAAAACTATCTCATAGTATGGTATTATCACATGTATCTGCCTGCTTAGAAATTAAAGAATAACACAGGCTTAGATAAGTACATATACATAAAATTTGTGCTTGTTGACAGCACAGAAGGAAGGACAGTCAGAGAAGGTACACCCAATCTCCACTAGAAGTTTTTTAAACCAAAAGAATTGATAGTATTGGAGTCCATTTAGAAAATATCAGGGTTTTTTTATTCATTACATAGTAATAATTATCACAGTGTCAATTTTCAAAATTATTGTTTCTGATGAAATGTGTATTCATCAAAATGCAAACAAAAGCAAATTTTCTTTATAAGTCAGTTAATCAGTGATTTTCTTGGGGTTTAGTATGGTTATTACTTCAGCTTGTTACTAGATGTCTTATTACATGGAATGTATTAGTCTGACTAAAATGAAATACTTACAATACTAATATTGAAAATTACATATTTTGGAATACCTTTTTTAACTTCTTGGCAAAAACGTATTTTGGCTTTTCAGAATTATTCTTCCTTTTCAAGGACCATCCACTTCATTCATTACTATGTAAGAATATAATGCTTTCCAAGTTCTTTGACTTCTGAAACAACCCTACAGAGAAATAATAAATGCAAAGTTCACAGATGCTTGTGGTGTTTCTAATGTTCAGCCATGAAAAAGGTAAATTCCCATTGCCAGGAAAAGAAAATACAATGAACAAATAAATTATTTGTGCATGTACTTCAAGCAGAGATCCATGCAGATTTAGTAATATAAAGGAAGTAGCAATGAATGATTTACTTCTTCAGATGAAATAAAAATAGCTGTGTTGAGACTTTAAAATAAAGTGCTAAAAATGTCTGACTAGCTTTGACATACAAACTTAATTACACTCAGATTTTTTTGTACATCTAAATGTGGGTACAGAGATCTATTTTTAACGATTAAGTCTTTTTCAAATTCAGAAAGATTCTGACATCCTCTTGACAGCCCCAGAGCTATGTATTACTCTAAAAATCATGCTACTTCATCTTTTTTCTCAGGGTACCTAAAGATACTAATTGAAGATTGTGCAAGTTTTCCCTTCATTTGCCTTCTCCCTCCAACAAATACAATCACCTTTGATCCACAAAGACAATATAGACGGGCTGCTTTAATGCTTTTCTTGTTCAACATAAGGTTGGTATCAGGTATTCTCCTGAATAATGAAATGTAGATGTGGTAAGTCTATACAAATAAAATGTGTATGTTTGCACATGCAACAATACTTTTTGATTTTCCCTTTTAAGCAAAAGAATAAATTAAGTTCTACATGTCCATATGTTTTCATGCCATTTTGTCCAAGATAATGTTCACTGATATCCCTTCTTCAAGCAAAAACAACTGTCTATGGAATTATTCCATTAAAACCCTAAGTCTATTGTCACAGTGGCATTTCTCATTACAGCAACAGTTCTTTTAAGACATCTTTTTATTCTGAGGCTTCATGTTTTAGATACATCTACTCAGTGGCAAAGGAAAACAGCAAAACCTAATGAGAAGCACAAACTGTAAGGCAAGGGAGAGTTAGAATCATTAATAATGTTACAAAATGTTTGTGCAGATGCTACTCAAGTTGTGAATTTCTTGTTATCAAGGCTTAGTACTAATGTCTATAACAACTAGTCCTGCCAGTGCAATTACTCACACCCAATTTTCTCTTGATATGTATTAAAATGTCATTGTCACCTCTGAGCAAAAGTGTAATGAATCAGCATCAGGTTTTCTAACATATTTCATAATTTGGCAATCAAAATAAATTTCAGTATTTTACTGAGCATTTCAGAGACTGCAAAAACATTTTACTGCTCTTGATAGTGGTAGCGGGTAGGGCACTGATGGCTACAGAGGCTACAGAGTGCATCACATGTGTGGGGGAATGAATGCTCAAAAAAAAACCCCAAAAAGCACCTCTGACACTTATTCATGTAAGATATAAAACATCCTGTCTCAACAACACTGAAAGTCCAGAATAAGCACTACCTGTAAATACATCTCAGCATGACTTCATAGCTTTCAATGTCTGCAACGTTCTCGAAAACATTCAGTTACTATGAAAGGATCTGGGTTTTAGTATGTGTTGTTCTTGCTTGCCTATGAAGACAGGCTGAGGGAACTGGGGTGTTCATCCTGGAGAAGAGAAGGTTGTGTGGAGACCATATAGCAGCCTTCCAGTACCTGAAGAGGGCCTACAGCAACAATGGTGTGGGAGTTTTAGAAGGGCTTGCAATTCTAAAGGGTAACAGTTTCAAACAAAAAGAGGGTAGATTTAGACTAGTTATAAGGAATAAATTCTTCGCCGTGAGGGTTCTGAGGCACTGGAACAGGCTGCCCAGGGAGGCTGTAGATGCCTCCTCCCTGAAAGTTCATAGAACTTTTAATTTTTTTCTGTGAGATAAGAGGACAGCAGTGTTCAAGGCCAGGTTGGATGGGGCTCTGGGCAACCTGGTCTAGTGAGATGTGTCCCTGACCATGGCAGGGGCATTGGAACTGGAAGATCGTTTAGATTCCTTCCGACCCAAACTATTCCATAATTCTCTGATTATAAGATCTGTATAGCCAGCACTTCCCAGCAAACCCATTCCATTGCAGCATCAACCTCTAACCTAAATTCAGGAGAGCAGAGGAATGATCTCACTCCCACTGCTGTCATTGCTGAGTCATAACAGGGCAGAAAAAATCACATTCAAAAGCTCATCCAGGAAAATCAAAGAGCAGTCCACTGGGACAATATAATAGTCACAAAAGTGTCACAAAAGCTGCACCCCAGGCTCTTATGTTTCTTTTCAGAGACACTGAAGAATATATTTTTAAAATCTTCTTGTTTAATACAACAGCACAGCACAATAATAAATGATTCATTTATCTGAAGGTAGTCTCCCAGATGAAAACCCCAAATATAGTTCTAATTTCCGTTATGTTTCTTTTTTCTATGTATACAATGTCCCCAGTGAACTGCAAAGTGAACAAATCCAGACCACAGAATGAAGCTGGCTACTGCAGATATTCCCCAGCGGCTTATCTATTTTTTCAATCAACATCACAACACTTCCTTGCAATTTTTTACTTTTTCACAAAAGCATTTTTATTTTTCTCTTTGTCATTGCTGAGAGCAATGCTGAGACAAGTGACTACTTACATTGGATTCCCTTCATTGCAAAGCATGCTTTGGATAACAATTTGATTTCCTGTACACACCATGCTATTTGCCCCACTGTGACATGAAGCACGGCTAGTCTCTTCACCAGTACATACCAGAATTAACAGGGGCTTCCTCCCCGCATATTCAGTTTTTGAGCAGACACCTCTCAGGAAAGTTATTCAGTATCTGGCCTCCATGTTTTGTGAGTAATGTGAACTGAGCAATTTCAACATTTCATCCTTCACAAGACACAGTAACAAGCTCGGTAGCTCATCTTAAGAAAAAGCTTTGGCAGAGACAAAACCAGGAAAAGGGAAGTTCTCTGCTTTTGGCAGAGAGACTGGCTTCACTCACCAACTCTGAGAAAGGAAAGACAAACTGCAAGGACAGCAGCACCTTCCCCCTTCATGGGGTACTGCTCTGAAGCAGCAGCATCCAAGCCAGTTGGCCGTAACACATTAAAGAAGTTGTCTCATGATTTCATGTGGGGCTGGAGGTGCCCTCTGCTCAAGAAAAATACATCTGAAAGAGTAAATAAATAATAAATACACTTCATTAGCTCACTACTGCTCATTGGTGCTTCATTTCACTTTGACTGCTTGCAGGAGGAACTTCCTTCTCTCTTTACCAATATAGCAAGATGATGAATATGCAGTCAAATATTTTAGAAATGGAAGATAAACAAATTTGAACAAGCAGTTTGGTCTTAAAGAGGAACATCAATAATACTCTCCAGGAATTGTTTTGCAGTGTTGGAACAAAACATCTTTCTGTCTGGAAGCCCTGCCATAGTAGCTTTCACCAACACAAAAACTGTAACACAAGAAATTTTGGGACATTTCCAAAGTCCATTCATTCTGTCCTTCACAGATACTTAATCCCCTCAAGAAATGCATACCTTTATATGCAAGAGATATCTGGACTAAGAACTACATCATATGTTTAGTTTAAAAAATTAATTAAATCACCAAAAGTAATACACAAATAGCAGGTTAGGGGGTTTTTTCTATGTAAACAGACCAGTCACAGTGCATGGCAAAAGGAAAAGCTACATCCCACAAAGTCAGGCAGAAGTGCCTTTTCTTGGTCTTCTGGTTCAGGCAAGCTGACAGGCAACTAACACTTCCAAGTTCTTGATTTAATGCAAGTAATTCTGTGTTGCATTATAAACAACAGCTGCCTGTAGCACAGCTCTAAATATTAAACTGATGCCAGTTCTTAGTAAGCAGTACAAATGATTGATGCCATAATATAAAGATTAAGTTCTTTTCTTATTTATTCAGTATTTGTCTTGTAAAGTGATTGATAAACATGTCAACTTATTACTGTTGATTATTCACTTGAAGGACTGGCTGGATAACTTCAGTGCAATTAATTATATGTTTAAGAATTTGCACTGATTCAGTCTAAAATCATGCAAGAGACTTTGAGCAAAGGGTTGGTCTATTTCTGCCCCAACAGTAGGTAAAAAGGGAAGTGTGGGGAATTTTCACTGTTTGATATGAAAAGTGAATACCTCCTACTGCAGAGTACTTCAGTCTATAATACAGCCCCTTCCCAGTGAGATTCTTGTCTGGCATTCCTAGCAAGCCATGACCATATAGAAAATCTTCACTATGTTTCAGTAGAATGTTTTCTTATTTGAAGTATTCATTTCAAATCTTTAAAAATACCTTGACAGATCAGCCATAGACGCTATCTATTAAAATGTTAAGTTACACTTGAAAAAACATAATTATAATACTTTCGACATCTTTATGTAACACAAACACATTTATTTTCCTTATTTTTCTTTAAGACAGGGTTTCAGTTTTAAAGCTTTAAATAAGCAATAACATGTGAAGCCAAAATTTAATATGAAAATTGCCTAAAGAAAGCCAAACTTAAATCTATTTTGTAGGATATCAGCCTAATGATATGGAATGCCTTCTCACCCCAAGATTAATGACATTGCTTCCAAACAAGGCAGAAAATATCACTAGTCTGTCTGCCAACTGCTTAGGCAAACTGTCTAGCCATGGCAATATCCAATGCATTCCATTAATACCATACATTTAAGGCACATCATTCTGGAAAAATATTATTTGCAGATTGATTGATAGATAAATAATTTACTGATCATTTGCTAGTTCAAGAATCTGAAGAATTTATTATGTTTAAAGTAGGAACAAAACTGCCAGTCTTTCTATCAGTATTAGTGACAAAACCTCTTTTTGAGGATGCAAATACATACAGCAATATAAGTGAACTTTCCAAAACATTCACATAGGGTATAGTCAATGTTTACTCAGAGAAACCTCACTATTTCCTTCCATATGTATATGCCTTCTCAGGAAAGACTACCGAGCAGTCACTGCATCACAGCAATGATTGCTGAAACCAAATTAAATATAGTTTTTAAATGTACATGTGTTTCCATAAATATCCTGGCACATAAAAGTTATGTTGAATTTAATATATGTACACACATGAACAATCTGATACGAACTGGTATTCCAGTATGTTCATTAACGCATAGCTAGTAATTGTTTCCATCTACTTACATATGGAACTACTAATGCAAAACAAAAAAGCTTGAGCCCCTCCTTTCTTGTCTGCTGTAGATTGGCAGCCACTTCCAACAGGGACCACAGACCTGAGGTAGTAAGGAATAGCCACTGTTAGTCTGAAGGACTGACAACTCAAGGAGAGGACGGAAACTTCCTGAACTGTCTTCAGAGCTCAGGTAGGTTTGTTAAACTCAGCCTGTTTTTTCACCATATATTTTGAGCCTTGGTAGCCTCTTCAGCACCCCTATGCAGCTAGAGCCCAGCTGAAGTTCTTTAGTGAAGTCACCCGGACTTAGTCTGGGTGATCCTGCTGAAGTTCTTCAGTACAAAGCTGGAGAGGCTCCAGAATAGACTGCCTGGACAGCTTGAGGATGACCCTTACCCTGGAGGTGTACAAGGCCAGGCTGGATTATATCTTGAGTAACCAAGTCTAGTTGAGAGGTGTCCCTGCACACAGCAGGAGGTGGAAGTACATGATCTCTAGGGTCCCTTCCAACCTAAGCATTCTACAGGGTCTGTAATTTGCAAGAACTTCACAGAATCACAGGCTGTCTTTGGTTAGAAGAGACCTTTAAGATTATAGATTCCAACCTTCAACCCAGCACTGCTATGTGTTAAACCACGTCCCTCAGCACAATGTTTCTTTGCCTTTTAAATACATACACAGATGGTAACTCCAGCACTGCCCTGGGCAGCCTGTTCCAATGTTTGAGAATCCTTTTGGGGAAGAAATTCTTCCTAGCTTCCAGCCCAAACCTCTCCTGGCACAGCTGGCAACCATTTCCCATCTCATTCTGGTTCTATCTCTTGCCACCATCAAGAAGAAGCTAAGGGCCAAGGTCTCCCCTCAGTCTTTTTACCAGGCTAAACAACCCCAGCTCCCTCAACCAATCCTCATACATTTTCCTTGAGACTGCAGCTTGACAGACTTATGAAATACATAGTCTTGGGGCTATATTGAGCAGAGGGTAAAGGAAACTGGCATTTTATGATGGAAGACATTACAAGTTTCTATATAGAACTATTCTTCCAAAAATGACTTCTAAATCTTGATACTGTCACACTAAATTAAATGTTATAGATCTATTTACACCATAACATAGTTGTATTTATATTTATTTAGCCTAGTATGTTTACAAGTATGTTTCATTTTCTACACTTTTTGTATGACTTTATTGCTAAAAGTACAAAAGTAAGTGCACAGTCCCAAAGTAAAGTAAATAGCAGCAGAAATTTTACCTTCAAATAAATTACAGGAGATGAAAGAAACAGGCAGGTAGATATCACTACAACTTGTGAATTATTACAGACCTTGAATTTCCCATCCATGTGCACTAAGACATGAACCCTGCAGTAAATACATGTGTTGAACACCACTGCTGTTTGCACTTGCTGAAATATAACCAACTCCACCTACATCTCTCCTGAGTAGATGAAGAGTGAACAGAGGTTTCTGCAAAACAGCACCTAAAAATCTTTTCTTTCTGACTATTTAAAGAGAAACTTTGACCAAGACACACACATTTATGTCATTACACCACTATACCTTCACTCTCATGTACACACCTTACATTTCTGCTCTCAGCATCTCATCCAGGTGGGTTTCCACTAACCGCTCCCTATATCAAAGTTTATGGTCTTTGAAGAAGCAAGTGGAAAAAACCCAGCAAAAAAAGCCCAGAAGCTCAGAGCAAGCTTCAATACAGAGGACAGAATGGTAGTGGTGTCAGTAGCCAGCAAGATTGTAAAATCGAAATGCAGAACTGAAAAACGTGAATTAGGATTGAAATCTGGAAATACAAAGGGTCAGTCTGCAGAACTGCATGCCCTAGGGGGTGGAAGAAAGTAATGATCCTGAGGCAGTACATGAAAGATTTGACAGGAAGCTTAATGCTAGAGAGAACTAGCAGAGTAAGGGATTTCTGGTCTTGGAAAAGATGGTAGGAGGGTCTGAACAGGTAACTGCTGTTCAGAAAGTACTGTTAAAAACTGAAGATGGCAGAAAGATACAAGAATTCCCAAACTGTCAGTAAAGGGAGCACAAGTAGACCATTTGCAAAACATCTGAGGGTATCTGAGGCATCAGGAATAGACAGAATCAGCACCCCCACTATCAAGCACTCCCTGACCCTATTCTTACTCTCTATGGAAAACCCAATTCCATTGTGTTTTCTTCTAGCTGTTAAAATTAGGATCACAAGCAGGCAAAAAATCCACAACCTTTACAATTATTGTATCTCTGCCATAAGTATGTGTAGGTGGACCATGAGTTAGTCTCCAGTTCAGCTTGCTTATGCTACTTGAACGCAGACAAAGCAGAAGAACTAGCAAACAGTGTTCATCATGAAACTGCAGTTGCTATGGCTCTTATGAAGCTGCTATTTCTACCATCAATCCACAACAAATTACTCCCCTGGAATGTGGGAACCTCCTGACAAGTATTGACCTACACAGACTACATTATGTCTTCCAGTGTAAGTGAAGAAACATGACTCTTCATTGTTCTTTTTTTTATAAATCCCAACACAGAATATTTTTGTTAAACTCAGCCTGGTTTTTCACCATATATTTTGAGCCTTGGTAGTCTCTTCAGCACACCTATGCACCTAGAGCCCAGCTGAAGTTCTTTAGTGAAGTCACCTGGACTTGGTCTAGGTGATCCTGCTGTGGCAGGGGGGTTGGACTAGAAGATCTTTCAAGGTCCCTTCCAATCCTTAATGATTCAATGATTCCTTCAAATGCTGAATGACCATGTTAGCTAAGAGTGGCAATGCAGCTCACTCCTTGCTTGGTCCAGAAGGTGCTTTCATTTCTTTAATTCCACAAAATTGAGATCTAAAAAAGCCAGCTGTGAACATATTTTCAATACAGTTTTCTCAGATGTCCTGGACTGTGTGACTAGAAGCATCAAATCTCTCCAAAGTTTGTATTCAATTTACACCAAATCTAATTGTAACCAAAAAAAAAAAAACAAACCCCGTTCTTACTTACTCTCAGAATGCTTATTGGCCACAATGGGTGTTTCAGGATCTGTGTTTTTAACAGCTTTCACAGAATTATAAAACAGATGAGTTTGGAAAGGACCTCAGAGACCATACAATTCCATCTCCCCTGCCATAGGCATGAACTCTTCTTACTAGTCCAGGCTGCTAAGAGCCCCATCCAAACTGGCCTTGAACACTACCAGGGAGGACATAGCCACAAGATCTCTGGGCAACCTGTTCCAGTGTTTCATCACCCTCAAAGGAAGGAATTTCTTCCTAAATCATAATCTAAATGAGGTTGTTGAGCTTGACTGATGTGATCCTTGAATGTTAAACCAGGTTTCTTGAGCTTTAAAGGGACCTTTCAAACAGCTGGGGGAAGAACTGTTCCTAAGGGCATTGAATGACAGGACAAAGGGTCATGGTTTTAAGCAGGAAAAGGATAGATTTAGGCTGCACATTAGGAAAAGGTTCTTTAATCTGAGAGTGGTGGATGACTGGATCAGGTTGCCTAGAGAGGTGGTGGAGGCCTCATCCCTGGAGAAATTCAAGGCCAGATTGAATGGCACTCTGGGCAATCTGTTCTAGTTAGAGATGCCCCTGCTTGTTGTAGGGGAGTTGAACTAGATGACCTTTGCAGGTCACTTTCAACCCAATACATTCTGTATTTCCATTCATACTGAGGGAGTTCAGTTCTCCCACAGAAACTGTGTTGTAGGACAACTGACTGTGTCTCTCAGAAAGACAAAAATACTCAACACACATTCCAGCATGTTCACAGAAAAGATGGATATTTACGGGCCTTATCTTGTATATAATTAAAACAATACCTAGCATATTTGATGGCATGCTGGTTTTGTTCTTTATTTGCCTTTGGTTTTGCCATTATAGATAACAAGGTATTGGCTAAATCCCATAGTGTTTCTGGACAATAACATGAACTCAGATGGAAAGAAATGCAAGTCATTTCTAAGTTTGTTTACACAAAGATGAACCACAGGAAAATCCAACAAACATTACTGTCCTTATATTTGACCAGACAAAACACAGATTTAGTCTACTTTAAATTAGCTGTGAAAACTTAACGTTAACCTGAGAGTAGGTATGACAGAAGGCAAGAATTGTGACTTGCTAGTGGTAAAGAATAAAAGTCTTTGTTTAATCAAACATTCTTTTCCCTTCCCAGTGTAAATTCTGTTTGCTCTTGGTTGACAAATGCAAATCTTTGTATGCTTCTGTAGCAAAAGCCTGGAACTATTAGCTATTAGGATAATATTTTGGATGTCAAATACTCAGTTCTAATTTTTGTAGGTGATTAGAGTGAAAAGTAGGTATTATGAACATACACCAAGTCAGATGGACTGCTGAGAATTAATGATAAGTAGAACTGCTTAGTGATGAACTCATGCTAAGTTATTGTCAGGATAGTTATTGATTCTTTATAGGCTCTTCCCTGAAGGCTCAATCTATCAAACTCAGCCTCTCCAACTGACTAAACAAAACTGCTCTTGGCATTAAAATTTTCCATCGTGTTTATTGCTGAGAAACTTATCAATCACTCAATAAACACTAGCAGCTGTTATACCACTTTCAAGTGTTTAATATAATCAGAAGTTGTCTATGTTGATGAGTTTGCCATACACCTTGTGCATGATCTGTGCCAACACAGGTTTTTGGCATAAAAATGAATACAATGCAGAATGACTCCAAAGTGCTATTAGTTTCAAGAAACACATTTGGGACATATTAGAATACCTGAAGAGTCTACATACTGCACCTTGAGGCCTGTTTGGCTTGCCTGTGGGACCTGGGCAAGTCACACAGCTCCAGGACAATTGACAGGGAGCACAGGTACATGCTGCTGTTGCTTCATTGCCTCCAGAAGCTGAGCTTTGCTAACTGCATGACCTGCATGGTATCAGAACATCCCTCAGAACCAACAGGGATTTTAGACCTTGCCTTTCCACTTCTACATGCCATGCAAGACAATATTGACATGTTCTCCATTTGCATAAGCTTCAAGAGGAAACATCAACTTCGTGCTCTTATTTCTGGCACAGTTGCTAAAAGGAGATCACTCTCCAATCTGTGTGCTCAGATTTCATCTCACCTGACAAAGAAGTAACTCACATTCAGCAAAACCAGTTAAGCGTTATGATTAATGGGAGAAAAAATGTTTTTACCAGGTTTCAATTTTCTTCTAACTCATTTTTCTTTAGGCTAAGTACAGTTGTTTTGAACAGTGAAATCTGGCAGACAGTTAACCTTTATTTCAGAGAGACAAATTACTTTTTTATCACAGTTTATCAAATCAACAATTCAGCTCCAGAGATCAACATAGTAGGAAAGTTTATCAGTTTATCTTAAAGTTTATCTTTCTTTCTTTCTTTCTTCCTTTCTTCCTTTCTTCCTTCCTTTCTTCCTTTCCTTCCTTTCTTCCTTTTTCTTTCTTTCTTTCTTTCTTTCTTTCTTTCTTTCTTTCTTTCTTTCTTTCTTTCTTTCTTTCTTTCTTTCTTTCTTTCTTTCTTTCTTTCTTTCTTCTTCATTTCTTTCCTTCTTTCTTCATTTCTTTCCTTCTCTTTCCTTTCTCCCTTTTTCCTTTCAAACTACCACCATTCAAGAAGAGGTGGGGGGAGTGTGTGGGAAAAGTCTTTGCATTTCTTTTCCTTACAGCAGGAGAGTGCAGCCTATCTCTTTTAGGTTTCCACACAGTGCAGCTTTCATGTCTGCAGCAGGGGAGGGTCTAGAGATGTTTTAGCAGCAGTTTACAGGTTTTTTTCTGTTTCTTTCTCTCTGTTAATAAAATTTGCTAATTTTCCTTACTATAATATTGTCCTCAGTTTTATTGTGCTTTGAAGACTCTACAGAAAGAGAGTATGGAATCATAATGAACTAACTATTGCCAAATTAAATGAACTATCTATTGCTAAAGTAAACTGGAATTATTAAACTGGAACAAAAGTTGTGCTTTATTACTTCCTGATTTCCAGTGCAGTTACTACTCTTGAATAACATCCTTAATACACCTTGAGGCTAAAGTGAAGTCAGCTGATTCCCCTGAGACAAACACAATTTGGAGAATGAGAATAAGCGGCTCTCAGAAGCTTAAATTATTGAAACATGGCTACATCTGAAACGTTTCTTCTCAGCTTTTGTTTTTCCTCTTTAACATTTCCCAATAATGGAAACAAGACTATTCAGATGCCTACTCCACATAAGAACAGGTAAATTTCTTTTCATTGTCCAATCCAGCATGGAGCAGCCGGCTACCACGGTGGCAGAGCTGGTGCAAGCTGTTACAAGCACAGCTCTCTAGGAAAGGGATTCTCAAAACTACATTGGAACACAGGCCCCTGTGGAATCTGCCAAAAAACTTGATAAAGGTTAAAGACCACATTTTTGCAAGCTCTACCACAGAATTCAGGACACACTGCAGCTTGAAAGGAAATGTGTAACTTATATAGAACACTATTCTGAGTAAAAGGAGACTGCAGGAAGGTTAAGGATGCCATTGCTACCAACAGAGGTGGAGACTGAGGAAAACTTATGCCAAGAAAAGCATCTTTATTTTTTTTCAGGAAATTTCTCGCGCTATCAATTTTCTCTATAGAGAAAAGTACTACGATGCCCTGCCTAAAGTAATAGTACTGTAGATAAGCATGAAAACTGATTATAGAGATGCTGAAGAAGACAATGAGAACTGGAACAAAGGAGTAATGACATGCTGTTACTATGAACACGAGAGATATTATTTTGCTCATTGATTGCTCATTACATCCCATTAAAGTAGCTGTTGCTTCAACTTATGCCAGTGCTCCTGCAGAATGCAGCATAAAGCAAAACTGTGATTCACTAAGTGTAGCAATACAGTGTGTTTTAAAATTGTAAGTAGTAGTGCTGTTTTAGGCTTGGCTGAGTCCTCAGTAGGAGGGTAACTGTCAAAATTTTTACTCCTTAAACTGGGCTCTCAGCAAGCAGAATAGTATCATTCTTTCAAATAAGAATCAAAAAGCATTTTGCAAATAGCAGTGATTTAGGTCTCAGAACACCTACTGAAATAAAAAAGCAGTATCATCTCTCCATTGGGAAGGCACATATCCAAGTCACAATCAGCTTAACACTCTTCTTGCTGCTCATCGCAAAGATGCTATTTGTCAGCTAACAAAAATATATTGGTCTCACCTTATCTGTTTTCCAAGCAAACTTGTACTCTATCTAATGCCTGTGACCTAAGTCTAAAGAAACAGAGCTACACGAGCACAGCAGTACAATACACCGCAGCCTAGGTATGACTGGGGAAGGGCAAGGACATGGGGAATGAAACTGAAAATAAGTAACCAGTCTTCCAGCAGTCTGAAAAGTAAAGCTGCAAAAGAAACAAAGTAAAGAAAGAGATTAAATAACACAACAAAAAAAAATACACTATTTGTAAGATATAATCTAGAATTGTTTTACTGAATGTTTTTATTGTTTAATTTAATGATTTTTAGTAAGGCTATCATATTTAAGCAAAACTTATTAAGTTATCCTTGAATCTTATCCAGTAGCAATGTGATCTCAGAGCAATATGATGCATGTGTAATCCTCCTGTCCTTCAAGGACAATAAATAAATAAGGAGCTCATCTGGAAAGGTCTCAGACTGCCTTCACCTATAGTGAGTTTGAGCCTTACTCAAACCAAAATTGCACATAACCTATCTTAAAGGGTCGTCAAAAAAGTTATATGGGATCTCATTCACTGTTGTCATGGGTATGCTAGTTTGACCCTGCTGGATGCCAAGTGCCACCAAATGTGGTCTATCACTCCCCCTTATCACATACAGTCTTTATGTATCACATACAGTCTACATTCAGTGAAAGACCTAGATTTGTAAACACATCACATAAGAATAGCCACAAAGCCTCACTTCCTCCACTGTGTGGCAGATCTGCACAGGGCCCTATTAACACTCACAGCATTTTGGGTCAAGGGGGAGAAGTCTGGCCAAGCCTGGAAACACAAATCCTTCAGTCATCCTGGCAAAAAAAGAGCCTCTCAGCCATGACTGTTTGCAATTCTCCTTCAACAGAACCCCCAATCAAACTTTAGACTGAAATATTTTTTTAAATGCAAAAAATACACTTTCAAGTAGCATATAAATTAATTATAAACAGGAATTGCACCTTGTTTATGAAGATATTGTCTTACATTTTTCCTATTAAAGCTAATTATATTCTTACATTAACTATACAGGGCAGGATTAAGGTCACCTGATCTGAATCTCTCATTGTCTTTTATAAGTGGCACTTAGATGCATTTATAAACTTACATATATCCTAAATTCTGAGCATTTTTTGGTATTAAATAACAAAGCTTAAAACAAGTGAATTGAAATTTTGCTGCAAGAGATAGATGTATTTGCTACATCAGCTCAGAGAAGCAGGTGGCTCTCCCAACCTGAAATTACATACTGCATCCATTACTGACATGGAGAAGATACATGAATCAACAATCTCCAGAAGAATTTACAGCAGGAAAACATCTGCCTTCCCTCCTGTTTCATCATGTTTCTTTGTGCAATTAAACTATGAGCTTTGTTTTACATAGCTATATTAAAATGCACAAACTAGAAATAAGGCCTAGTTGAATAGGATTAGAAGTGGCAGCCTCTTGGATCTAAAGTTACTTTAAAAATAAAGGTTCCTTCGATTCTGAGATATTCTGTGATTTGTGTAGTTACTCAAAACGCAGCAGAGAACTCTGGCTGACCTTCAGTTTCATTGCTGAAGAAGAATTACACTGGGTTGTTTTTTTTTTGCTACAGCCAGAATATTCTATTGTTTATTTCTGTACTTTTCCCAAATGACACAGCAGGTGTATTTTTTTTAAAAAAAGGAAGAATTGTGCAGTTTTTAGAATATTTCCATTTCTGGTGTGAGGAAACAAGTCAAGAAAAATGTGAATAAACTCAAAGAACTTAAAGTTGACACATCAAACACATTCACCTAAAGCAAGTGATTTGAAATTACAATATTATTTTATTTTCTTCATTACCCTCTGATTTCAGTCCATGGAACATAGCAGTTGCTAAAATCACTTAATAATTTAGGAATTGTAAATAAAATAAGCAACTTCTCTTGAGAATGGAAAATGACTGGCAAATTTGCCACCTACTTCATATGCAACAAAAAGAGAACATAAACACAGAGCAGAGTCACTGCTTTTACTTTCTGTTTAATCTCACAACATTCTTGACTTCAGCTCTATTTAAAATCATTACTTCTCTAACTGTAAAAATAACATTTATATTTTTTAACAAGAATGTGAATATGGGTCAGTAAGCATAAGCATTCTTTAAAATATGGCTACAGCAAAAGGAATCTCCACATATTTTTCTATAAAACTCCAGGTAGACAGTACATAAATGCTTAGGAATGACAGAAAATGGCAACCATACTACATGCCTTAAATAAATCTTTCTCAACAGTGATGGCCACTATATTGCCATGAACTTCTAAACTGTATGTTTGGCATAAAAAATTGAAATAAGAGATGAGCTCTTCCAGTTCTTCCCAGAAGTGTGCTTTTCAATTACCAAATTCAGTATCTTCCATATGCAGGAAGCAGAGAAGGAAAAACTACCTGCCTGCTAAGTGCTGCAATTAGGCAAATAACACTCTGCATCTTAGTTTAACTGTAAACTAGAGATAACAGTTACTAACCTTTTGTTAAATTGGTATATAAAGATTGCAGCTAACAAGAGATCATTTCACAGAGCACAGACATAAAACTATCTCTGGGGTAAAACAGAGCAACTGTTTAATGAAGCACAGCCATACAGCATAGCACTGTTTTATTCTAGAACCAAAACCAGAAAAATGCAATGTTCAATTTCTTTCTTTCTTCAAAACAGTGTAAGTAGACAAAAAAAGTAATGAAGATTATATCTTAAGATGTTGGCTGTAGTAGATTACTGAAAAACCTGCACTTTCTGGACTTTTTTTAAAACTTCCCACACATTGGCACTGTGTGAAGACACAGTTCGTTCACAGTTCTAAAGAGAAAACCCAACAAATAAGTGACTTGTGGTACGATCTAGCTATTTGTGCTCTGGGCCTGCTTATTTTTTAAATAATACAAGACTAAATGGCTCCTTGCACCATTTTACTTTCAAACTCACTAGCAACATGAAGAAGAATGTTAAATAAAAGACTATTAAAGTTTCCAAACATAATCTCATAAAGTAATGCCATCAGGACTATTGTTTTATCACGATATTTTAATAAAAATATACCTCCCCAAAAGATGTCTGTTGAGGGCATTCATCCTAGGGATGATTTCATCCAGATAGCTAGCCTCAGTTAAGTTGTTTGTCCTTTAATGCTGTCACATTTCAGTACACTGAAACAAATAATTAAAGTAGAATAGGAAATCTCTAGTTGTCCCAACACTTCTATTTAATGTTACCATAACATAGAGTAAAATACCATGCTTGTATACTCTCACTACAAGATTATTTATAACATTTTAAAGAAATACTTCAAAAATCCCACTTCACATTTGAAATGAGAGTTCACATGTCATTGGTTTTCTTCGCGTTATATATTATATATCTATGAGGAATGTGGATTCTGAATTTTGTACAACGATGACTAATACTTTTTATTACAACTGCAATACTCCAGGTCATATATACATACATATATATATATATGTATGTATAAAATGTCACACAAGACCTTCCCATAAGGACACATCCATCCTGCTCTGTAAAACTGTCACTTAAAGGATGTGAACAAGCCTCACACCAACATTTTATCCAAAATTAGATTCAAAACATCTTAGATTCAAATTCTCTCTGCATTGTTGATCTTGAACTTGTCTGTATTTAGGTTTTTCTTCAACATTGCCAGCCTTGCCAACTTACACTGGATTAAACAGCCATGTTGTCTTCACTCTTCTGCCCAATTCTCCACAGCAAAGGTCTGTGTCTCAACAAGGCACTTGCACAAATTCATGTTCTTCAAGAAACGCATGCAAAATAAGAGTTTTCTCAATGTTGCTCATGGATTCCTGTGTAGGTCTCGTATTTTCCATACAGTTCAGAGGTACACTAGAAAGTGAGTGCATTGCTCTTCGCTGAATCTCAGAGGGAAAGGTACTGGTGCAAGTAACTAAAATTCCTCCATTTGAGTGAGTAATACAGCAGAAACAAGCACGCAAAAGATCAGACATGTGGGAGTTAATTTTAATAAAGATATTCCTTTTAAAGAACAATTTACTGTCTGGATCAACAGTTTCAGCTAGTGACCTGTCTACTGGAACAGTAGAAGGAGGTTACAATGCCTAGAACTGTTGGAGCAGAAGTTTTGCACAGCTCTTTTTGCCTTCAAGGAGTCATTCCTGTAAGCTTTTTTAATGTCCAACTAGATAAACCATTGGTAGTTTTCTTTCTATTTTCTTCTTTTCCTGTTTCCTTGCTGTAAAAACATACTTGAGAGGAAAGTAATATTAGAGAAGGTCAGCTGAACAGCAATCACTATCTGAGTACTGTGACATATGAAAATGATTTTACAGAGTCAGACAGTGCTTGCACTCCTAAGTAAATAACCAGGGCCACTCCACACAGCATAGGAGATTAATGTTCTTTGTGAAGTGGAAAAAGACTCAGAGGAGGCAGACACAGTGCTATCAAAAGAAACATGCATTATTTTTGCTTCAGGACGTCATGTCAGAATCTGTAAAGCCCTTCAACCTCAAAGCACATTCAACCTTCACAGTTAGGGCATCAGTGCTCATAAGTGTTCAAATTAAATACCTCACACTGTTCTGCCCCATCCTTGATTACCTGCTTGGGGAGTCTCTTTCCCATCCTATGTCCTTTTGTTGTACAGCATCTGCTGTAGAATTGAGTTTAAGCCAGTGAGTCTGCTCAGTCAAGCTTGGCTCTGCTACTCTGAATCAGCTCTCTGTATTGTACCCATGTGCAGTTCTGGAAAAACCATGTGCAGACACAGAATCACAGAATTGTTGGAGTCAGAAGGAATCTCAAGAGATCTTCAAGGGCAACACCCCACCACCACCACCACCAAAGCAGGACTGCCTAAAGCACATTGCACAGGGCTGCATCCAGGTGGGGTTTGAATATCTCCAGAGAAAGAGACTCCACAGTCTCTCTGGGCAGTCTGTGCCGGGGCTTTGGGACTCACGCCATATAGAATTTTTTCCTAATTTCTAGATGAAATTTCTTGGGTCCCAGCATGTGCCCAGTGCTCCTTGTCCTGTCACTGGGCACAAATGGAAACAGTCTGGCACCATTCTTCCCACAGCCATCCTTTAGACCTTTATAGGTGGGGATCAGGTCTCCTCTCATTCTCTTCTCAAGGCTAAAAGAGTCCCAGCTCTCTCAATCTTTCCTCGTGGCAGGGATACTCAAGGCTCCAAAGTATCTTCATTGCCCTCTGCTGCACTCTCTCCAGTTCCTATCTATCTTGGAGAGGACACAGTCCTACACATGTGGTCACACCAGAGGAAGGACGACCTTTCTAAACATCCTGGCCACACACTTATTAATGCATCCCTGAACACCACTGTCCCTCTTGGCAACAAGGTCAGACTATCAGGTCATGGTCAGCTTATTGTCCACCAGGACTCCACGATCTTTCTCAAGGCTACTCTACAAAAGGTCTTCCTCTAAGCTACACTGTTGCATGGGGTTGTTCCTCCTCAGGTGCAGGACCCTACACTTCTGTTGATCTTCATTAGATTCTTCTATGCCAAACTCTCCAGCCTGTCCCAGTCACACTGCATGGTGTGTCAGCCACTCCTCACAGCTTTGTATCATCAGCCAACTTGCTGAGTGTGCACTCCATCCCCTTGTCCAGGTTGTTGATGAGTATTGAACAAGACTGGACGCAGTACTAACTCTTTGGGGACACCACTGGTCACAGGTCTCCAACTCAGCTCAACTCCTCAGTATCACAAACCCAGCTCTCAGCCCACCACTCACTCATCCACCACATGATTTTCCTAGTGAGAATGTTATAGGAGATGATGTCAAAAGCCTTGATGAAGTCAAGGTAGATAACATCTACCCAGCCCAATACAATGTCATAAAAAGCTATCAGATTGGTGTCCTGAGTTAGAATGAAAGTCTAGATCGGTTCTGGGTTGGTGCCTGCAATCCAAGCATACCAACCAGCTCTTGCCAAGAATTCAACAGGCAATGAAGCAACTTTGCTAAAAAGAAAAGAATTTATTGAACCCACAACCAAGAAGCAAAGGAAAAAGTCCTCAAATAAGTGGAAGAACTAGGAAAACTCCCTAGTTCCCATCTCACAATAGCCTTGGGGTAAAGAAGGGAAGGTTAATGAGAGGCAATGGCTCTGACTCAGCCACTGTTTTTCATATTCCTGTAGCTTTAAAAATTGTAACCCATCAAACCATACACACTAACACATTAAAAGAAGTTTTGTATTTCAGCACATAAAGTCGAAAAAGATTAGACAGTGTCTTCTCAGGAGAAGAAGGGAAGAAATCCAGAAGTCCACCCACTTTCATTGGCTCTGTCCACCTCTAGGGTCAGAACACTGTCCAAGAGGTCTGACAGGACAATTATTTCTAGTTTCAATATAAAATGAACTTTCAGCATAAAAAACACAAAAATCAAACGCCTGAAAATTTGGCAAATTTTCTACAATTGGTCAAGCAGGATTTCCCCATGATGAATCCATGCTGGCCACACACTCTATTCATAGCTTAGAATAACAAAAAAAAATAGAAAGTCAAGCACTGGCACATGATAGAAAATTCTGGCAAGAAGAAAGAAAATTTTCTCTTTGTTGTCTGAATTGTTTTCTTCATTTAGCAGACGTGCATTACTAAATTAAGTTTGCATAGAAAAAATAAACATACTTTTTACTGGAAAGGAGGACAAAATACTCCAATCTGAGGATTTCTTTTAATCTTTTGTAAGATTATGTAAGATTATTGTAATTACGCAATCCCATATTAAACAAATGTTGCCTCTATATATTGCATACTCCTTTGCAAGAAAGAATACTATAATGAGAATAAAGTTGTTCACATTGAATATAGATGAATTATCAAATTATCAGACCACTGGACCATCAACATCCAGAGACTTCTGCTGAATGTTGTAATCGGAGACCTTAGGAGTCTACCTGTACAAATACTACTTAGAGCTGTCAACATTAAGAACTCATCAAAATGGTGCTATTTGCAAATACTTTTAGAATTTATGTGTCCTGAGAATATCTACTGAACAGGGGGAAAAACCCAGTTGAATTAAAAACTGATGTTGGAAACACACATTATAAATAGAACATACTGGGAGACTGACATGACCTATCCATATGGATAAAGAGTAATTTGCATCTCCAGGTCCATGCTGCACAGCATGCCCAATGACTAACTCTACAGTCATTTCTTTATACCTTCAATTGCTCCAAGCTTCTCTGAACAGCTGACATTTTGTTTTCAAAATTCTACCATAAGAGATAGAGCTACTCCAGGTCTTCAAAAGCAAATCCTTTCTAAGTAACAAAGATTTGGGAGGTAAGCGATGGGGGGAAGTGGGCCTTGCAGTGCTTACTGGGAGTTGCCAGTGAGGATTAAGCTCACAAATGGTTTGGGATATGAAACATATTACAACACTCATTCCTGGGAAATGTAAAAGCGTCTCTAAGTCATTTTCAAGGTCTCAAAAATATTAAGACAGCAATATGTTAACTGGCATCACAAAATTCCCCACAGTTGCCACAACTACAAACTATTAAAAAAGGTTCTGACTCAGCTCTGTCAAGATTTGAGTGTGGTATGGCAGGTACTGGCAGTATCTTTACTGGCATTGGCACAACCCCACAATACCTGAATAAGGAAAGCAAAGCTGGTCAGAACAAGTAGCAGCCAGGATGAAACACACTGCACTGACTGCCACCCAAATCCATATCAATGTCTGGGTTCAGTCAGGAGGGTAAATGGGTCAAGATCAGGATCAGCAAGTTAAATGGCCTAGCACAGGCACCAAAGCTTAAGCAAGGAACTCCTAAGCAAAACTATGTCTCCAGCTTGGCATCCCAGAGGTTTTCTCACAGCAGCCTGATCCAGACTTACACAACTGCACCACAATGAAGCTAGCTTTAAGTCTAGGCTGCCATGGGAAGCGGTTGCCCATACGGCCTAATAACTGAAAGCATGTATATTATGAAAAACACCCTAACATGGTTACAATGAGTCATATTCACCAAAGTGCTCAGTATTACTACATCTACTTACCTAAACCTTAATTATTTTGAGCTTCTAGATTATTGCAACTTTTAAAACACTTTTACAATAAGCACATCAGAGTGACTGCTAGATACAGAGAACAGTGGAGCCACATGCAGCAAGGCACAGGAGATCATGAGAAACTGATTTGAGCTGCATCATTTAAAGATGTTAAAATTTTTTATGACAGTTCTTTCTGATCTGACATTGTGCATCTAGGACACACATTCATAATGGAGAAAGTATTGCATTATATTTACGCACAAACAAAGCCTATCCCTGACTACATAGTCTGAGTAGCTCCCATTTTTCTCTTGCTGTTACATTTTTAAACATATATCACAGAAGTATTTTTTTAGTTTGTACTAGTTCGACACGCAGCAAAACTTTTTGCTGACTTAGGACATCATCAGTTTGGTACCCTGAAACATGTTATGGTATAGGTGTGAAGAATACAGAAGTCACAGATGAGTATGTTTGTTCTGTTCTGCCATCAGTGTTTCAGTCAGACATCTGTGGAATAATCACAAGACGTGACTTGGAAATTGGACTTATATTAAAGATACAGCATTGTTTACACATTAAGGAAGGGCAAACATACAAACTCTGGTGGAGGATGGAGCAAAGTCAAGATACTGTGGCTAGGCTCTGTGTGATGACACTGCAGAGATGAGAACCTGACGGTCCACAGTAGGAACTTGATGGTACAAGTTCCTACTTGTACCAGTTTGGAGAGTATTTCCAATCATGAGCAAACTGTCTGTGAACTTCTGTCAAAATGCTGTCCTTTGTGTGAACTTTGCTCATATAACTTCATTATAATACCAAAACACACCTCCATCCCGAAAGTTCCTCCAACATACAACCAATACCTCCAAGGTACTTCCTATATCTCCAAGGTACAACCACTCCTCAAGTCTGAACTCTGTAATTTTCGTAACTTATACCTTTAAAAGCAAAGCCAGAGTTTTACACTAATCATAATAAAATTATGTATAACTGGAGCCAGTCAAGTTCCACTTGAAAGGTATAAAACAGTACAAATATGGTTGAACTACAGGGGGAAGTCAGGGAAAATACCATCACACACGAGTCAGGAAGATACCATCAGGAACACACCATTGCAGACAAGTCAAAGAAGATACAATCTCCAGCCCCAGAACCAGTTGATGGGCTGAGCCTGTCTTCCCTCACACAGGGACACTTTTGGGTAAAATCTAAACTACACCTAGTGATTCCTCAGAAAAAATCTGGAAATCTCTATGGAGCTGTTTTAGTTCCACATATTTATAGGCAGGCTGTATATTTGTATATGCTTTTGCAGTCAGTGTATTATCACCAGCTATCTAAAAATACTTATATTACCATTATTTTAATAATATGCATTATTCATTAAGCCAGCCATAAAAGTTTTTCATTGAGCACCACCAAATTCTTTAGGGTCTAGTTGAGTGAGTCCATAGAGCATGACTAGACTGAAGGTGCAGTGTGCTACTTGTGCCTCTGTAATTGTGGTAGTTCAATATACTGAATGCAACCAGACTTAAAGCACTCAATTGGTTGTCACCTAGAATTTAAACCCAGCCTCCACCAGCTTCTCTGACAAGTTGGAACACAAAGGAATTCATTTTCTCACAAATTATTTTACTATCTTCATGCAACAACATCAAAACACCATACCTGAACAACAGTTGATGCTTATTACTGAGTAACAATCTTAGTATCCAGTGTGCAATGTTATCGCTATTAAAGGGTACTACATCTGCTGTGGGTCAGTGAAGAACTGAAACTGTAGTTGCAATTATTGCCCTTCCCTCTGCTTAGTGCTGTAAGACAGATCATTCATCCAGATAAGAGAATTATGGTATGATATTTCACAGATTTTTCAAGACATGAGATACAGATGTTCTTCCCTTTAGCTGAATTTCTCAGGAGTAACAATAGAAAGAGAACACTGTGCTGAACTTTGCCTTTGGATTTCTGTTCTGAAGACAATAAATCTTTCATATTTTTACATGTCATAATCTCACACAACTTTATACTGTAAGTATTATCACTTTGCTACCTGCATTAAAAAATCACTAACATAGTGTTATTAAGTGCTCATTTCAAGTAACATTTGTGATATGCCAAACTACTTAACAGCTTGCAGTAAGAAATTTTAAGCCCTTAACAAGCTTGTAGTTATACATAATAGAGGGAATGGGTTTAAATAAAAATTACTTCCAGGTAGGGGAATGATTATTCATTGCTGTTCTCTCCTTCATCTGTATTCTTAGCAAAAGTTGCCAACTTTTGTCCCAGCATTAATGGTGAGTTTTATGTGTCTGTACCTGGTATTTTTAAAATTGATTAATTAGCAAGGCCACGTTTTATTAGAGAGCGCAGAACGGAGTCACATTTTTATTCAGTTCCCTAGGGAACTAATTATAAGGTATGCTCAACATACATCAAAACAGCATCTCCTATATGGCATATGTCATTATTTATATATCGTAAATATCCTTCCAAATCCTTAGAACTGTTCCAGCTAATTTCAAGTTTCATTAGAAACTGGTGTTAGCATCTGCTGGGAAGTTCCAGCCATTCCCTGCTGAGGAAGAACATCACATACTTAGCATCACAAAAATGTAAACCCTGTAATGGGAATTTATCACATTCACCTCTGAACTAGCACAAAGCAAAAACAATGGAGAGAAACAACATAGTAGTAAAGATTACACAACCCATAAAAAAACCCCAAACATAAATGTTTAATGACCCAGTGATGATGGGTTTTCTCCCTTAGCGCCAATGCAACAATCTAGTTCAGACGTCTTTTCCTCCACCCCAGTTTTACCTGGCAGTTTCAGCACATCAAAAATAAGACTCAGATATGCCAAAGAACCTATTTTAGAACTAGGAAAACTCCCTAGTTCCCATCTCACAATAGCCTTGGGGTAAAGAAGGGAAGGTTAATGAGAGGCAATGGCTCTGACTCAGCCACTGTTTTTCATATTCCTGTAGCTTTAAAAATTGTAACCCATCAAACCATACACACTAACACATTAAAAGAAGTTTTGTATTTCAGCACATAAAGTCGAAAAAGATTAGACAGTGTGTGGGAGAAAAAACTGCTCATTTGCACCTGGGAACCTCAGTAGTACAAGACTTCTCCTTAAGTCTGTACCAGAACTAGAAAATCAAATAGGTTGGGGACTGACCTGCTGGAGAGCAATGTAGGAGAAAGGGACCTGGGGGTCCTAGTAGACAGCAGGATGACTGTGAGCCAGCAATGTGCTCTTGTGGCCAAGAGAGCCAACAGCATCCTGGGGTGCATCAGAAGGGGGATGGTTAGCAGATCGAGAGAGGTTCTTCTCCCCCCTCTACTCTGCAATAGTGAGGCCGCATCTGGAGTATTGTGTCCAGTTCTGGGCCCCTCACTTCAAGAAGGACACAATGCTGCTGGAAGGTGTCCAGCATAGAGCATCAAAGATGATGAAGGAAGTAGAACAGATCCCTTATGAGGAAAGGCTGAGGGTGCTGGGTCTCTTCAGCTTGGAGGAGGCTGAGGGGTGACCTCATTAATCTGTATAAATATGTGAGGGGTGGATGTCAAGAGGATGGAGCCAGGCTCTTCTCAAGGTCATCTGGTGGTAGGGCAAGGGGTAATGGGTGCAAGCTGGAACACAGGAGGTTCCATATAAATATCAGAAGGAACTATTTCACAGTGAGGGTAATGGAGCATTGGAGCAGGCTGCCCAGGGGAGTTGTGGAATCTCCTTCTCTGGAGACATTCAAGACCCACCTGGGTCTGTTCCTGTGCAACTTGGTCTAGGTGATCCTGTTGTGGCAGGGGGGTTGCACTAGATGATCTTTCAAGGTCCCTTCGGATCCCTAATGATTCTATGATTCTATGAAATGCCACAAAACTGCAATTTACCTCTCAGAATACTCTCAGCAAAAACACTAACACAGTAACAGCCTCGGAAAGTGACAGGGACAGCAAAGTAGCTTAGAAGCTACACTAAGAATCAGATTACACCTTTTTGACTCCTGTAGTTCTCCACTGGCTTAGGCTATGCTCTGATTCACAGGATTTGCCTGTAAAGGCAAAATGCAGCCCAAATTAATTAATTAAAAAATTGGTTTTGTAAGCAGTTATTTCACTGTCTGCAAAACTCATCTACATTGATGATACAGTGAGCATCAGGCAATAGAATAGCTTCCATAGCAACACATATTATCTAGTTATTTCTAGGGCATCTGTCACTGACTCTGTTCCCTGAAAACAAATGCAGGGAATGAAGTTTGCTTGTAGACTTGTCATCAGTCACCTATGTTATTTTAGAAGAGCATTGGCATTATTTTCAAGCTATAGGGTAGATTTAGATTGGATCTTAGGAAATAATTCCTCACTGTGAGAGTGCCTTGGGGAGGTTTTGGATGCCCCTTCACCGCAGGTGTTCAAGGCCAGGTTCGGTGAAGCTCTGGGAAACCTGGTCTGGTGACCTGCCTAGGGCAAGGGAGTTGGGGCTCAGTGATCCCTGAGTTAGTTTTCAACCTAAACCACAACATGAGTCTCTTGTCAGAATATATGTTGGGAGACCAGGCAGAAGAAAACTGCTGTCAAAATTAATATAATACAGATTTAATATTTCCCTACATTTCCCAAACAAAGACTGCAGTGCAGTCTAAAGTAGACTACAAAACACGTTGTAAGAGCCCAGTATTATAGATTAAACTTTCTGAAGCCTGAAAGATTGATTATGCAAGTACATGTTGGCTTGAATTACATACCAAATATTTCCATGTCAAAGTGGAAGGCAAATCATTTCACGTAAGAAAACAGACTAAAATATTTTGAAAATCTTCTCCTGTCCAGTTTTTCTGAAACTCTGTTAATTACTTCTAAATATTAAACTCCCTCACCTTCATGATATAACAAAATAAACAGTATAACTTGAAGTCCAACACATTTATCAAATCACAAAAACTTGTACCGTTATAATACTTCAGTAAAAAGAAGGTTTTCTTGTATTAGTGTAAAGGTTTTGTATTAGTCTGCAAGTTATGCAGTATCAATAGCTATCTTTTCATCACCTTGGAAACACCTCTACATGCAGAAAAATAAATATGTATTTATTACTGCAACCCAATAAATTAATACTGAATCATCTATCTGACATTCTTAAAGAATTATGCAGTACGTGAGAAAAATATAATTTTATAACAGAGAATCTCTTCTATACATGATTAATAACAATTATGACCATGATTTTTAAGATAATGAGCACAGACAAATAAATGTCTGATGAGCGCACACCACTTCCCTCAATGAAAACAACACAGGACTTCTGAGAAGAGTCAGACAATATTTGTGTAAATTGCAATTTTTATATTAAATACTGCTTATTTTTTTAAATGTCCAAAATGTACATATAAAAAAAACATCAGTTACTATTTAAATAAGAGCTGCATGACAGTTAAGTAGTTACTGAAATCAGTAATGATCAACATTATGTACTCCACAGAAAAAGTAACTACTGTTCTCTTGTCATTTAATATTTTGCTGAAACAGAATGAGAAAATGTTTTATAAGTTGTTTGGTCTGGTTTATAGTAAGTAACACTGAAGGGGTCACCAAGTGTACACAGCAAGGATACAGTGCGCATTTTAAATGGTTTTGTCTTTTGTGTATTTTGCAGTCCACTACCATATTCCCTGAGCACTGAAGAAGAAACAAAATGTTCTGCATCTGAGACAATAAATATATTAACAAAGATGAAAAGAAAAGGAAGAAAACAAGCAATTTGAAAAAGAAGAAAACTCAATTTTTTTGTAACTGCTTTTTGTGCAAAACAGCCAGTGTATGTTGACCCCTCTACTCCGCCCTTGTGAGACGTCACATGGAGTATTGTGTCCAGTTCTGGGCTCTCCAGTTCAAGAGGAACAGAGATTTACTTGAGGGATGGATGCCTTGAATGCAGGGCATCCAGTGGGGATGGGGCATCCACAATCACCCTGGGTAACATGTTGCAGTTACAAAAAATTCTTCTTCTCTTGCTTATACCAGGGTTGCTTAGTCTTGAATATAACTTTCAGAGCTCAGTACAGCTGAGAACACCTACAGAGTTAAACAAAGTGAGGTTAAGAGTCAGGCAGAGAGACACTTTAAGGCAAAAAGTTTCATTGTGGGTACATGGTAGGAGTCTTTGGTAGAGTGTCAAGTCCATGAGTTGACACTCTTGCTATCAATAGTAGTTAATGAAACTAACAACAAAATGTAGTTCTCACCTCATTCTGATTACTGGCTAGCTTCTACCAAGTTCTATCCTCGTTGATGGGGTAAGTGAAGTATCTAAGTGATTTTGAGTTGTAAGGGAACTCTTAAAATGAGACACTTTGTAAATTCACTCATAATTCAATGTAGTTTCTAGACCAGGAAATTCTCCAAGCCATCTCTATATGTCTCTTCTAAAATCTCACTCAAGCTGTAGACCACGTTTGTTGTGCACAAGCTTCACACCAATTTTCAGAACAGGACTAGCCTCAATAGCCTCAATGGTACTGTGCAAGGCAGAACACAATCCCTTCCTTTCATGCTTCTGGGTTTTTCTGCAAAACTAACAGGAAAAGGCATATAAAAAAATTGTACATAGCTGTTTCCCTACTGGGAAATAAACTGCCATAAATCAGTGTTACGGTATGAAAGCTAATTTAACTTTGGTCATGTTTCTGGTAGACAAATGTTCTGTTTCTACAGCTAACTATGAGTGCTCTAAACTACTGTGACTATCTATTTCAATTTCTAATTCTGAATGAGGAAAGCAAATACAATTCAACTTAGTTTTATGTTGTGTTAGTTAGCTTTCACTCAATCAAGAAGCAGAGTTAACGGCATAGACCTTTACTAGAACATTATGATTTTGAAATTCATTGATCTGATTTTTGCATTAGTAGCAGAAAACAACTGCAATTAAAATAGGGACTTAAATACAAGGAGATAGCAAAACCTATATCTGCTGTAAAATACACATCACAGAGTAAAGAACAAGTGGGGAACAAGTATTTTCTCCAATTACACACAGTGAATTAGGTCACAAAAATATCCAGAATCTCAGTGAACTGACTGAAACTTTCTTCGGTTGTCTCAAGATAATGTCAATACAAGAACTCTGACACAAAATACGCAGACATCCTCAAAAATATCCAGGAAGAATTATATAATCTATTCACAGGCAATTAATAAACAAGAAAAAAGCCAAGTCATTCTCTGCTTTAAGGTACTTTACTGTTTTAAAGTACCAAAAGTGCTTTCAATATCTAACTTTTAAGTACTTGCAATGTAATACTTTTTGAGAGAAACAGGAAAAAAAAGCTTTACACTATTAATCTTTGTAGTATAATTAGAATAAGCCAAATTACCTCTTTAAAGAACATGACAATTGAAACCCTAATATTACAGTATTTCAGCAACACCACAAGTGTTGCTGAAATAAAGCAACAAGAAGCAAGAAGTATGCCAGCAGCATAAGATTCAGATTTGCTACTTCTCATATAAAACTGATTAATTTTATTAATGTTACCAAATTTCTGATACCTGGGAATGGTCTCCGCACATGAATTTAATATTTATATGGTTGTGAATGGGTGTTTTAAAAATAGTAATAATAATAGTAAAATAAAATGTTTAGAAGTACTAGAATATACTCCAAACAAATTAGCTAACTACTACTAACATTAGTTATCTAATCCTACTTAATCCTCAGTTATCGCCATATTCTTCTAGATATGTTAAAGTATTAGTAATCCCTCTTTTAGCAACCCAAGCATATTCAGCTACCTAAAATACACATTTGATTACACATTTATGATGATGGACAAACTCTCATGGATGAGAGAAATAAGGTGATGAATTTATTCTCTAGTGAATTGCTATACAGCAATTAAGCTAGCTCATGTTTAAGCATTTATTGAAAGCTCACCAGAATATTGGACACTGACCTCATAAGAGCAGAAAATATTTCGGCAATCCAAAAATCATGCTTTCACATAAAGAGAATTATTTTTAATAAGGTCATCCACATCACTTTTATGTGGTCAGTTACCATCCAAAGACAAATGGTAAATAAAATAAATTTATTTTTAAAAGAATTTTACTTTACAAAGAAAGACCATAAATATTGTGAAAATAATACTGGCAACCCTTTATTTCTGTTGAAAATCAGAAACAGAAAAACCCACTCAGAAACAGTACACATAAATCCTAGAGCAAGCTCAGATTGACAGCTGCAAATAGGAAGCATTTTAACTGCTGCTCTATTACAGGGACAACGATCCCTCTGTTGAATTAATCTAATCAACTGCAAAGAGATTAAAACAATTAAGGAATAAAAACAGCAAAGAAGAAACACTACCTCAAATGATAAAAATGCCCACTTCAAACTATACTGTTGTATTTGTGTTTCAGTAATTTTGCAATCCACTTTGATTTGGAAGCACCACACACATAGGAAATTACTCCAACAAATGACAACTTTTCGAGGACACAAAACCAAAGAAAGTTCAAGTTAAATGAATTAATCTTTCAGGTCACCAATACAAACTGGAAGCAGCAGCAAACATTAATAACCACAAAATAGTCAAGAATGAAACTGAGAAAGGACATTTTAAACAGTCAAAGAAATTTTGTTACCAAATTGTAAAGTCAAAAAGGTTTTTCATCCAGCTAAACTGAATGAGAATAACAGTACTGAAAGTTCAGTCAGTTATTCAAGTTGCTGAAGATTCAATTGAATACCAATATTGCTGGAACAAGAAAGACATTCCAAATGACTGGAAAATTGTATTTAGAAGTCAGAGCACTGAGAGAAGCAGGATAAGAAAATAGCCTAAGAAAAGCAGACATTTTCATTACACTTTCTGCAAATCGAAGTTCTTTTACTATTTTGAGAAATGAAAACTTTCACATTAGTTACAGCATTTCAATAAAGCTGTACAAAAATAATCACTGTTCCCCAGTGACCCACTCAAAACACTAAAAGAGTCCTGATATTCATGAAGTCTTCAGAAACCTGAGTAAACACCTAGATTTTCTTTTTTGTTGATCTTCAGGCACTCTATAATCTCCACAAGTTATACTTGTTTTTCTGGACCAATATCCAACTGTAAAATAAATCTTCATCTATCAATAAAAGACAAGAAATGCAGCTTTGCTATGCTTTATCAAGGAAGGGACAAATTTAATGAATAAAAGGTTTTTGGTACATTTATCACGTAATTTTTAACACCTTCAAAATAAAGTGTCAGTGTTCCCAAATGTGCTCATAATCAAGAGCTAACATATTACAGCACAGTTGGAGATCTTACACTGTCACTTCTCAACTGATGCTCAGAATTATACTAGCATTGCCACACAGGAGCAACCACATAGGTACAGACAGCACTATCCCTGCTTTAAATGCCTAGGACTATCACATTTCCCATATTGTTTCAGCTATAGTTCAACAATGGAATTACTTTTACATGTCATGGGAGCAGTCTGAACCTTCCAGCAAATTAAAGAAGATTGCTACAACACTTAAATATCTTACCAATATATCTAAAGATTACCAATATATCTAAAATATATTTTACAAAGTAAAAATTGAGAGAATAGGGATGAGAGAAACCTAGAAAGATTCTCACATTATAGGGCATGGAATGTGTATTCCTTTCACTTTTTAACATCCATAGAAAAGACTGTTGAGACTAAGTGGCAGAAGATTAAAAAGTCATCCTGAATAAAGATTTCAGCCCTGATATCAAAATAAGGTAAAAATCACATTTTTTATGAAGTGCTCCCTGGTTTATTTCATTTCTGCAATGTTCTGCTTCACTGCTACCAAATAACAGTAACTGAAATAACAAAAAGGCTCTGATGTTCATGTTCCAGGTATTTCCTGCACATAGTAAGAAATGACAGAGCTGATCATTCAAAATGTTAGAATTAAGTCCTGCAGTCACCCAATGTACAGATGAAAAGAGTGAGATCAATTGTAAGAATTACTATATCATGAGTAAAGAGAAAGAAAATCTCAATAGGTCAATAGATGAAACCATTTAGGAAAAAAATATGTAGCCTCTTCTGCTGTACTTGGAGGGTGTGGGAAGAGAAGAAAAAAGGCAGCATCATGTTGTTTGAATAATCTAATGTCTGAATACACAAAACTGCAGATTTACCACAGACTGTACTTTAACTCATTGCAGAGAAACAGTTTTTAATTTTCCCTCTCCCTGATTAAAAAACATAATAGTTGGAAAAATGTAGGATCAAAATAATTGATTCTGACTGATGACACACATAAGTTTGACAATAACAGCTTTACGCAAGCAGTCACAGGATACATAAAATCTCCCAACAAAAGTGGAGGCATCAAGTATTCTGGTTTTGATTTTTGTTAGTTTTGGTATTGCACAATAAATTAACCCCCTAACGGAGGGTACTGGAGGTTTACTGCAGTTATTCAAGCAGCTGCAAATGCATGTACAAGTAGAGGGCATCAGTCTCTCCCTTCTCCTGTGTTAAAGTGAATGAAACCTTCAACAGCTTTGTTGCCTCCCCGCTCCTTTATTTTATCTTTTCAGGTATGTGAATTTTTGGATTATTGCTTTGGAGTCACTGTTTCAAATTCAGAACCCTGAAAAACAAAGAAAACAAGCAAAACCAAAACACACTCAGCAAAAAGCCCAGTTTAATTCTTAATTTACTTCATTTTATGCTTTCAGCCTCTAAGCTGCTGAAACAGACTTTACACACCACGCTTTGGGCTTTTCTGCTGTATTTTAAACTCAGAATTACAAACTGCAGTAAAAACTACCTTTCCTGTAACATATACCCATCTGTACCAAATTACCATCTATGCTTGTTATAAGCCTGCCCTCAAAGCATTAGGATCACAGGAATTTCCCTGTTTTCTTGCTGAGTTTGGCAACTTCATTGTTTTCCATGTTAAAAATCCACTTTTTGTATTGTCAAGATGCTTCTCTTTTACTGCTGGTCCCATTTATGGATTTGTAAGCAAGAGCTGCTGTGCCCCAGTGATGTATTGTAGACTTGATGAAGGTGTGTTATCTTTGCCGGAAGGAAAATCCTTCACAATCACGACAGGAAGCAAATACCTTGCATTAAGCTTCCTGTTAAGACCACAAAAACTACTCACAAATTGTACCAGAACTGAAGGATCAGAATTTGAGACCTACCAAAAGCATTCCTGGCAAAAAAGTAGAAACATAAAGCTTCCACACCAGAAAGATTTCAGAGTAAGAGCAGCTTCTGAAGAGCTTATAAAGAAAAAAAATTGACTAACTTACAAAGTGTTCTCTTCATGTTCAGAAACAAATTCCTATGAAAAGATAAATGTTTTTTCCCCCTTCTGACAGCAACATTTCAAATGCACTTAAAGGCATAACTGAATATTATTAAAGGACTTCAGAATGTCATACTTTGAAACTTTAAAGATTTCTTCACATATATCTTTGTGGGGTTTTTTTTATGTAGAGTGAATTAAATGTCTTGTAATTTTTTTTCCCCAAACTGAGTTAGTTTTGGGTTTTGCCTGCAAAACTGCCTGCATATCAAAATTAAATCAAAATATTTAGAAGTTTGAAATGCTTATAAATTCTATATGGTCTAATTGTCACTACTTATTGTACCATCCTCTTAAATTATGCAAACATATATTAATTCCATTAGGTATGCAATACATGAGACTGATTCACCAAAAGGTGTATAACATCTCAGAAGCAGGGTTACAAATACTAAGACATTTAATTGCCTTCAGCAGTAGAGCAAGTGTTTTCATCAAGACAGAGCTCCTGACACCACTGACTCCTGCAAGTCCTCAGTTAATCATGCTTAGTGCTAAACTGTGGGGAGGAAGCTCCAAAGGAGGATGCAGAAACATCCTGCAGGTTGAAAAGCCATGAAAGCATTCCACATTGGCTAGAGTGGGACAAAAGATTAGGTCAGAGCAGGTCTCATTGACACTGGTTATTTTTTGGAACATTAATTTAAATAACAGCTCAATTGTGGAGCAGTGGAAAATACAACACAGAACCATTCAAGGATGAGGAACTAAATGGTGTCCATTTTTCCAGTAATAAATCGTCATCAGGCAGGTGTTCTGACTATGTGTAGATTTTTCAAAGTTAGCATGATAAATTACAAGCAAAACACACTCAATATTTGAGTTTTGTTGTGGTGCTTTGCGTTTTTTTAAAGGAAAGTCAAGAAAAGGCTTGAATCCAAGAGTCATATTTTCTTTAGTGAAGACTTCATTTGTCATTTATCTTATGCTGAACTCATTGAAGAAGTGCATGGGCTACTCTGAACTACAGCCAACCAGATCAGAGTCAGAAGAGAGCAAAGGAAGATCTGCCAGCTATCTAACAGATGGAGCGATTAACTACACCAGGGGAATCCAGTAAAAGCAAGTGAGAATAACTAGCAGGGAGCACGGCTTTCAAGGACATTTAAGAGGAAACCTGGTTTTTATGGCCTTTTCTGCATTTCTAAATTACTATTTTATTGCAAATTTTTTCTCTTGCTTGTTAACTCTTGCTGTCGGCAAACCTGGAAAAAGTCATTATTTCTGAGCTACTCAAAAATGGAAAATCCCATATGTTTCTGGACAAGGGTTCAAAATGGTACTACATATTAAATAATAAGTCCTAAAAATTTAACTGGGTCCCATACTGCTGTCAGTCAAGACCTTGATTTGTCTGACCATCTGCTTATTTTCACAGTCTTACTGTCATACATTTATCAAACAAAAATATGATCATTTCAGGTACTGCCTGCAACTCCTCCTCATTTCAGCCTAGGTTTATGGAGATCAAATGATCTGGACATCTGATAACAATGTGTCCTAAAATTGATAACTCAGAAAACGTCACAATTCACAAATACAGTATTTTAAGACTCATTTTCTGGCATTGGTGAATAGAGTTATAAAACTGTATTTATGATTTATAAAATAATCATAAAACTACTATATACACACTTGCCAAGAGTACAAGTTATAATGTATCTCAACATCTCCCAGCCATGCATAAAAGTATTCAAATATGTAAAAATTCCTAAATACAGTCAAATCCTTGACTATTAACAGTTTAGCCTGATGGAAAAAAACATTACAAACTCCTGCAGGGGGTAGGTCACAGCTGTACACACACTGGACAATTTTTCAGCAGTGTATTTTATTGCTATTTTAGAGTCATGGAACAGTCCATAAAAACAGACACTGCACTAGGAAGTGAAATGTTTGAATTATAGGCTGAACTTCATAATCTTAGAGGTCCTTTCCAGCCTCAAAAATTATGTGATTCTGTGATTCTAAGCTTAGGAAAACCACAGATAAATCATCGATCTTTTTCACATTCATCATCTGTTTTGGAGTAAAATAGTTTTGCAATAGCAATTGACACTCCAAACTGGACAGAATCTATATTTTCTAGTTTTCATAGAATCATAGAGTATGTTGTGCTGGAAAGGATCTTTAATGGTCATATAGTCCAACCCTGCTGCAGTGAGAAAGGACATCTTTAACTAGGTCAGGTTGCTCGGAGCCCAATGAAGCCTGAACTTGAAAGCCACCAGGGATGGAGTTTCTACCACCTCCCTGGGCAACCTATTCCAGTGTTTTCACCATCCCAATTGTAAAAAACATTTTTCTAACATCCAATCTAAACCTATCCTGCTCTAGTTTAAAACCATTTCACCTCATTCTGTTGCTACGCAACCTTGTGAACAGTCCATATCCAGTTTGCCTACAGGCTCCTTTCAGGTGCTGGAATTCCACTGTAAGTTGCCCCTGGGGCCTTCTCTTCTCCATGCTGAACAACCAGGCCACCCTGGAGCTTGTCCTCACCAACAAAGAGAGGCTGGTGAGTGAAGTGAAGCTCAAGGGCAGTCTCAGCTGTAGTGATTATGAAATGGTTGAATTTAAGATTATTTGGGTATCTAAGAGGATGCGTGGTAAGCTTGCAACCCTGGACTTCAAGAGAGTTGACTTCACCCTCCTCAGTGATTGATCTGCTTGGCAGGGTATGATGGGATGAAGCCCTACAGGGAAGAGGCTTGTAAGAGACCTGGTTGTTATTCAAGGACCAACTCCTCCAAGCCCAGGAGCAGTGCATTCCAAGAAAGAAGGCAGGCAAGAAAACCAAGAGATCAGCATGGATTAACAAGGTGCTCCTGGTCTTAACTTGGGTGCAAAAAGAAAGTCTATAGGCAATGAAAGCAGGGAGAGGCTGACTGGGAGGAGTACAGAGGACTTGTTCATTTAGACAGGATGCAGATTAGAAAAGCAAGAGCAGAGACAGAATTAAATCTGGCCAGGAGGATAAAGGGGAACATACATCAGCATACATCAGCATACATCAGCAGCAAAAGAAAGGCTAGGGATGACATCGGGCCATTCTGGAGGGAAAATGGAGACCTGGTCACAAGTGATATGGAGAAGGCTGAGGTGCTTAATGACTTGTCTCAGTCTTCAGCAGCACAGGCTTTAACCACTCCACCCGAGTCCCAGTAGACAAAGACAGAGGCAGAGTGAAGGATGATCCAACCGCTCTCAGTGAAGATCAGGTTCAAGACCATCTGAAGAACCCAAAAGTGCACAAGTCCATGTGGCCTGATGAAATCCACCCATGGGTCCTGAGGGAACTGGTGAATGAAGTGGCCAAGCCACTAGCCATTATATTTCTTGCTGACTGGAAAAGGGGAAACTTCACCTGCATCTTTAAGAAGGGAAAAAAGGAAGGCCCTGGAAACTATAGGGCAGTCAGCCTCACCTCTGTGCCTTTCCCTTGTATTTAATAAGCCATACAACATCAACATATTGCAGCAATTCATGACTTGTTGGAGGAGTGAGATGTTATGTTTCGTTAGTTATTTTTCTCCCCAAACCTGTTACAAATATAAGCATTTTATGAATTTCCAACTGCATAACACTGTTAGAATATTGAAGATGAAAGGAATTTTCAAACTAAACCACATTACAGTTTATGCCACAGTGCAAACACATTCCTGTATATTTCAGTTCTCCAGCAAATTCCTCTTTTGTTATAGAGAAAAAAAATCCTGTTTATTAGCTAACTTGTTCCATCACATTCTGTTCCAATAATCTGCAGTGGCTCAAGTGAGAAGTTGTAAATCATTGCAAGTAATGGGGAAGTCTCAAAACAACCAGTTATTCATTCTCATAAAGAGAGAAACCCAAGACCCGTCAAAGTATTTAGTAAATGGATTTCTAAAACCAAAGGATGCCTGGATATGAAAGTATGTAGCTTAACATTCACTCATTTGCAACTTAAGAGGGAAAACCTATAAGCTCTAACAATTAAAAAGAAGGAACACTAAAGCAGTGTAATGGTAATAGGAACTGAACAGAGAACTTAGGTTTGCATCATCAGTTATTGTTTAAAGCAGTTTCCACATTATTTTTTGATGGCTGAACCATTAATAATAAAAACACACAAATAACCAAAGATATCTGACTGCTATTCTTTTCTATTACTTAATATTAAGAATCTATTGCTGTTCACTATGCACACATAGTACTGCCACTGCAGAAGCGATTTGCACCAAACTCCAGTCAAACTGTTAACTTGCAGCAGTACTTCAGCACTGCAATAGGAAGGGATAATGATACAGAAAGAACTTAGAATAACACAAAAGAGATTTAGCTTTAGCATTCATGAATGTCTCTGGCTTTGCCTTTTCCCATCCCGTAATTTTTTACCACAAAAAACACTAATAGTGACCATCACTGAAGTTTTTCTATACATATCAAGAAAATGCTCTTTATAGCACAAATATATAATGAGTTTTTATCATATGAAAACACAACTCAAGGATCAACTTTAGGAAGTTTCATCATATTTAAAGAATACATGATAAAGGCATAACAAATTGTCTGTGATGAAATCAGAAAAAAAATTATTATTTGGCATGTGATGTGATAAGGCATATTATGTCCACAGCTGCAAATATCTTTAGTACAGGTATTTGTCAAGTAGAAAAAAACAGAACTTATTGAGCTATCATAAACAAATCTTCCCAATTTCAAATCTGAAGAAACAGTTATTCCATTTTCAGAAATACTGAAAATATCAGAATAGTTTATTAGCTGGTGTTTTAAATTATTCATGTCAAAATTTAGAACCACACACACCACCACATCAAGAGCTATGTGATGTTTCTTGAATTTGCATAATTGAGTTTTCTGTGAAATCTGGGAAATGTACTCTGTTCAGGTGCTTTGCTCCTGTTCCCTGTTTTCTGGCTGGCAGAATTTCAGTAGTGCACAGACAGGTTCCTTGAAGCTGTCCAGAAGAGAAGTTGCAGTTTACCATTTTATTTTTCAGGTTTCTTTATGCTTATAATGAAGCATAAACATGGATGACACCTTCTTTCTTACTTGAGTTGAAAACATACAAAATTACATTCAGCTGCAAAAGTACCTCTTTTTTAACCAGCCTTTACTCAGTTTTGCTTAGTTTTCATTATTATTATACACAGGTATGATTCCCTCATTAATATGACAGACTCAAGCTCTGAAATAATCTGTCCACATAAACTCTTCACTGTTTTCAGTAAAAGAAAAATATATGCAGCACTCAGAACAATATTCTCTTCCTTCACTTCCACTTCTTATTAGATGAGTGCTCAATACTGAGTTTTATATTTAATTCTTTCCTCTTTAACTATAACTCTAGAAAGACTCTCACCTGTGAATCTGTGAATCTAGTCCTGCATGGGATCAGCCATACCTAACAGTTAACTCTATCTAAATTCTTCCTCACAGATTTTTATTGCCAGAGAACACGGAAAGATTTCATTGCCTTCTTCAAGAACTATTATGCAGTGTTTCACCAACAGACATTCCAGACATTTCATTACTGGCTTGTAACATTCACAGAATCACAGAATTGTCACAGTTGAAAGGGACCTCAAGAGATCAAGTCCAGCCACCCCACCAAAGCAGGACTGCTAAAAGCATACTGCACAGGGCTGCACTAGGGTAGGGTTTGAATATCCCCAGAGAAGGAGACTCCACAGCCTCTTCCATCGTTTCTCAACATTGGAATTTTTTGGTCCATTTTAGGCTCATTTAACCAAGTATTCTGGAGATGAGAGGCACACAGCTGGAATAATCAAGAAAAGGTATCTGCCAGCAAGAGGCAAACCCTGACATACAGGTCCATACATAATACCTGAATACAGAAGTTAGTTGAGTGAGTCTGACCAACAAAACAAATTTCACTAATATTGACCAGGCAAATGCATTCCTACACTGATATCCAGAATCTTTATTTTGCACATCCTTATTTGTTTGTCATCTCTAAAAGCATTATTCATCAGCTACTTAATATTTATAATTCCTGCATATTTCATCACAAATGTATTCAATTCTCTGCATGAATTCTGAACAAGATAAAAAATTCCACATTAAGGGCATGCTTACACACCTACAGACCAGGCTGCCAGGCACCAGCTCTACCTGTGCTCTAGATTACACCATCCAAGTCCCCTTCAAACCAAAAAACACATCACAATATTAACATGGTACTGAGCCCACACTAATAAACTGTTGGGGACCAGCAGGATCAGGCCTGTTCCACCAGGAGAAAAATCAAAAGGTCAGAGTGAGCACAGCACCTGACAGAGCAGCAGATACACCCACAAGGATACAGTCCCCCTCAAGGCTAGCCAGAGCTCTATGAAGTTCCCATGAAAGGAAGCAGAGAGAGTAGGTAGAAGGTCCAGGTGAGGCCAGTGAAGAGTAGGCCAGGAGCCTGCTAGCAATAGAAGCCCTTAACTGTTTTCATCACCTCTACACCAGTGTGAAGGAAGTATAACATTTTATTAACAAGAGGTACATACCATATTCTCTCCTGGCCTACACCTAATTTTTATGGCTACAGTACAGTTGTTTTGTTTCCTGACCTCTTATCTAATGCTTTTCTGTCAACCAGCATACTTTTACTGCTGATTACTACTCTGGAATCAATTAAGGACAGTTAATATGCAGAGTATGCAACTTTAGTGGTCTCAAAATTAAAATATACTTATAGAGAAACAACCCAACAAAACCAAACAGGTGACTACGCTGATAAGAAGATCTAGCTTTAGGAAGCTTTCTGTCTAACACGTGAAAGATTCATGTCAAGTGTTTCAGACATAGTTCTCATAATGCTCATAATGCTTATCATGCATTTTTCTGAATTCTTTCAAGAAACAATATTCAAAATCCTGCAGTACTGATCACATACAGTGGACCCAGCTTTGAGCAGTACATTAGACTGGACAACTTCCTGAGGTCCCTTCCCACCTGCAACATTCTAGGAGTATATGAATTTTCTTATAAAATTCATATTGACTAGAATAGGAGGGTTAAGCCAATACTGAATATAGAAGATCTGACTATTAGAGCTGTTAAACACCTTCTAACTCCCAAATACCATTAGTAACACTGTTACATCTAGTAACACAGCACTTTGGAAAAGCAGACCACCTACCAGTTGTCTTAAGTTATTTATAAGCATTTTTATTTTAAATATTAATCTTCATATAAAGTTCTTGTCAGCAGAGACCTAGAAATACCAACATTTTGTGCATGTGTCATTTTCTATTTCTGGATTGAAATAATGTTTCTGATCAGGTGTTCCCTGTCTCATTGCTATTGTTCAAAATTATGAGGGGACACCTGAAAGAGCTCAAGGAAATACAGAGTTGAATTGTCTGCAGGAGACAGGTTGTGCATATGGGGGTTTACAGGGTTGTTTTTGTACTTTTTCAGACCTGTATCTCATTTTGTAAAAATGTATCTCGTTGAATTCTTACCTTCTTGCTCTCTCCCACCTGCTCTATACCATATGGTTATTTTTTTTTCATACATGCAGTGGGATTTTTCAATTGGCTCTCTAGAAGTGAGCTTTTTCCTTTTCACAAAAAGGAGGACAAAATACAGAAAGGAAGGAGAGAAACCAAAGATGAAATTTATGTTGAGTGAACTGGCAGACAGGTACTGCTGAGCAGGAACCACTCTCAAAGAAGTCATATTTCTTTCAATGACAACTAATTATACTTTTCAAAATATCTAGATCTAGTACTCTAAACAACAGCCATTTCATTTCAAATAAAGGAAAATATAGCAACATCCTCTGAACAGGAGAATAACATAAATGAGAAAGCACATCTGTGAATCATGGTAGAAGAGCTAACTAGTCCTGCAGCAGCTTCTTCCAGACAACCAGATATACAAAGGATAGTTTGCAGGGTATTTGAATTTGCTCAAGTTAGAACATTCATGAACGCGCAATTTAACACACTACCACATGGATTTCCAGAGACAGAGCCCTGGTACTCAGCCATGACATTCCATTCCAAGATGATATATTTTATTATGTTTACAGATCATTTGGGGACAAATTAAGGGTTTAACTATCAAATATCTACTGTACAGTTACATATATTTTACACACGTACTTTGTGGGGAAAGATGGAATTTGTACTCTACATGTTCTGAAAGCGTAAAAGAAGAGTAAATTCTAAAAAACAGAGGAATGAATTGTGGGAGTGAGCTACCTCCTAAGCTTCAGCCAGTGGAATAGGAAATCAGAGATCATAATGGTACCCATACAAGAAAAAAAAAAAACAAAATCCTAAGAAACCTGCAAATTGCAGCATTCCTGTGGTGTCAATATAAGTGAAAAATGATTCCTAACAAAAAATTCCTCCCACTGAAGGTCAACAGGAAAATTGTGGTATTTAGCATACATATAATGATTAAAATTCTGTTGTTTTTTTTTCTCTATTCTTCATTCTGCCTCTGATATTTAATCCAATCCAGACATTCTCACTACAAATAGTGTTAATAGTTACCAAACATCAATACCCACCGGACATGATGCTGTAAATCAACTACACTGCTTTTCCAAATAAAAAACATATTGAATAAAATAACCAGATACTTCAAGTGAAGGCTAAATACAAGTTCTGGAAAAAGTGACTTGCACAATCACAGACTGTCTTTGTGTCACACTCTTGACTCTAAAGTAATGCTGGTTTTGGTGTAAAAGAGTTAGAGACATCTCTGACATCACGCAAAGAGTGTGTTACAGGATGACCACAGACATCCTCGGGGAGCCTACAAAGAGAAAAGTAGGCACTACTCAATTATGTTTTTATTGCAAGTAGAGCCTGGCTGCACAAAAAGTACCAAATAAACCTGCTCCACAACATATCATGCTTGTCTTGAAATTATTAGTACATTTCATCTTAGCTTGGATATAGAGTTATTACAAATTATCTATGTTCAGAATCAGTGTTCTTTGCCTCTGTCCATTTCTGTAGCATTTTAGGAATAAGTAGGATATGAAAAAGTTCAAATAGGCCAGGGGACTAAAATATACCTTCACCCCCCCCACCCCATAAGCACATACATTTGGACTCCTAAGGTATGAGAATTCTAAATCTGGGTCACAAAATGAAATTTACAAGTCAATAAGCATTCCTGTTACATAACCTCTTACATTCCAGTACACCATCTTCAGTCACTTCTAATTAAACAGCCTAGTAAGTGTCCAGATAACTGCAAAAACCATGTATTTGTATTTTTCTTAGCCAGATTACCATATTTGACATTTCTCTCACATGAACTTTGAGTTCACCACATCAAAAATGCAATTCAACTTCAGCTGAGTTCATGGCTACTAATAGGTTTGCAAAGCAACACAGTGCAACTATTTTGGTGCCTGATTAGTGGATACATAATTACAAGCAATAAGCACATGCATCTTTCCATCCTTCTCAGAAAACCTCCTTTCACACTTTATTCATTTATTAAAACCTACTGATGGCTTGAGTGAAGCATGTAGGTTGCACTATGCTTTCCTGCAAAGAAAGTGGCTTCATTTGGTTCTTAAGTTACTTCAGAAGATCCAAATTATTACATACCTACATTTCATATGAAATGTGTTGCACTTAAAATCTTGTACACAAAGGTAGAGCTCTATTAGTACTGCCTGCCTATTTCTTTTCATGCTTTCACCCACAGGACACAATTCAACTCACATTATTGATGTGAATTATTCATCTCTTGAAATTTTTCAAGTATGAAACAAAGTCTGAATGAAGCAGGTTCCTATGTTTTTGACCTTTGCAAGGTGGGGAAAAATCATATTACAAAGCTTCCGTTCTCTGATATATATCATGATTTAATGCCAGAATATGCAGCTATATCCTTCTCAACAGGTACTGTTGAAGTTAAAATCTGTGTCTAGACGCTTGACTGTGCCTAGGCAAAATCTATTTTCTACCATAGGATCGTTTCTTATGACTTCTTCAAACATAAGGTTGTTTTAAGATTGATACATCTCAAGACATTCAAGACAAACACGTAAATAAGTAAAACAGGTAAATCAAAATATCAACATGATTCAATTCATTTAATAAAAATTTAAAATTCATACATTTGGGTCATATGATTTATTATTATTACACTTTCAAATAAAATAGGGTAAAATAAGTCACTTATCTTTCAGAAATTTATAATTAAATAAGTGGCAACTCTAGTAAGCTGTCTAATTCTGTAACTGAGGTTAACTAATTTGCAGATTGCAAACTCAGTAATTACCTGATCTCCCTTATTCATGTAATGTTAATAAAAGCAGTATTTTTCTTTAGTGCAATTTTTCGTAATCCTATATTTTAAATTAGATAGGTCAGTTCACTTTAAAAAAAGCATATTAGAGCTTAAGATTGTGTGAAACACAGTTGTCATCTGCTGTCAGCTATTTCCTTCAGTTCTCCTCTTGGAAAAATGTTTGCCACAGGAAAAAAATTGGATGAACAACTGCTAGGTGAACACTGCTAGAATTATGTGTGGAGTTGGGCTGGTTGTTTGGTTTTTTTTCAATATTGGTCACTGTTAGGTAAACAACAGAACGACTACTAGATCATCTAGTTTTTTAGCCTGAGGTTGTCCAATACTGAATGCAGTTTATATGCCATCTTACATGTATCCATATGCACACAAACCTAAAATAAGGATTCTCGACATGGTGACTAACTCTGCAAGCTGTGCACGTCAACATAGTCGGGTGAATTTCTCTACATTCCCATTAAATGCAGGTTAGTCAATTCCAATTGGCTATTTTGAAAATTAGAAAAGTTTAGGTTTTGTGCAAGTCTTGCAATGAGCAGTTACACAGATACACTTACAGCCTGTCAGTTTTCATCCCCTCCCTCATAACTTTTGAAAGAATTGGCTAGTTTTGATCAAATTTGACCAAAGAACCTGGTCTCAAAGATACAAAGTTCCAACAGATTTCCATAAGAACTGACAATTGAGTAGGAGATAAACACTGACATGAGTCTTCCCAGTAAGAAAAATATTGCCAATGTAAACTCAGCAATATCTGTTATGCTTGACATACCACAGGTGGATCACTGTGTATGTATCAGCTACACAATCCGCTTCTGCGTAATCCTAAAGCAATCACAGGTCTTCTGTTTCTCATCCAGCCACGAACTAGGGAATAGAGTTTTTTAGAATCAGTAAAGGGCTGGGTTTTAGCAATGAAAAATGAAAGAAGGGAGCTGTAGTTTGATTCGGCATAATCTCATTTGACACCAAGCTTCAACATAGACATCGTAATAAGATAAATCTGTTAAAGTCTGCAGAGTGTTTGCATCATTAACCCACTATAATCCGAAACCATAAAAAAACAGGAAAAGATCAGAAAAGGTCAATTTTACTGGATTAACAATGCTGCAAACAAGTTGCTATATACATTCTCCAGTGTTAATTCAAGCAGGCCAGTACTCCAATAAGCACTCTTCAGTCTTTTCATACAATCACCCTCTTGATTGGGGAGGCCACATGTATCCTACCCTTTTTAGCTGAGTCCACACTAGGTCCATCGGTAATTACACACTTGGACTTGATTGTTAGGGACAACCCAAGTATCCAGGTTAACACCTCAAGAACTCGTATCATGTAAGGGTCTTGGTATGTTGTAAACCAACTCCTTTACTCTTCCAGGCCTCTGTCTGGAAGATCATTCACCCACATATAAGTGAGACAATCCCTTTACTGCCTGCTCTTTGCTTCAGTTCTGGCGATGCCAAGCCATAGCTCTCAAAGTTACCAACATCCTGCATTTTTGTTTCATCTCCTCAGTCAGTTTCACCAAGGCCACATAAGAAGGGAAAAAATCTCCCCCATCCCCTGCTTATTCTTGTTTACTCATTCATGAAAAGGATTCCATTACCACACCAGGACCTCATATTATACTATGGGGACCTCTTATTTTTCTACTATGAATACTTGATTGTAACCAGTCACTGCTTTCAAAGACAGGTCCATTCTGTTGATAAAGTACTTTATGTATATATATCAGACTTAATAAGCACATCAAAACTGGAGGTTCATCGATGTAACTGAAAATACTATTCTGAATTATTTAAGCCACCATATCCCTCCCTCATATAGATGTTACAGCACACAAACGATAAGAAATGATTTCAAAGGAATCTGCATTGCAGTAATCATCAAAGTGAGTAAATAAAAGCTGACAGACATCAAACACTAGGCAAGTCATTGTGATCTTCACAGAGAAACTGAAATTGATTTTTTTTTAAATATAGTTTTTCTTCTAAGTTTACAGCTCTTTATGTTAAATTCAACATTTTTAGCACCTACAGGACCATGAAATTAAAAGGAGCACTAGCTCCTTAGTATCCGAATAAGAAAGCCATGATAGATCCCTGATTCTCCTGTCCTCATAACCAGTCATTTACTAGTAGAGCGACTTACTTCCAACAGCAGAAATCACACAGTGCCATCTTGTGGAAGATATTATTCCTTCGTTGCAGTTCTGTGCAAGAGCAAGAGGGTTTATTTCTGCCTTTGTTTACGATTTGGCTTCAGATAGCTTTACCAACAAGGTTTCAACTGCCGCAGACATTTTATTCAATATGTGGTTTGCAGTTCATCAAGAGCAAGAACAGTGTGCCCAGTGGTTCCATTTATATACTTCTGTTCCACTTTCACATTTCATTTTCCTATACGCTCTCCCAAACAGCTCCATAATTGAGTACTTTGTGTTTGAACGAAGTGAAGAATCAGCTACTTAATTTTCTTTCTGTTCTCTTTATTTGCACCATGAAAGGTTGAACACCTCATAGAAGTGTCCCCAGTGAACATGCAATATATTAGCATTAAAAATACTTTATGTTCAGTCTAGTGGTACTTCTTGGTAGTAAGCATTTGCAATCCATCTTAGGCGCCACAAAAGTGCAGTGCAGCACTTTGTCTCACTAATGTAAATCAACACAGAACTCTAATCTGTAACATTTCCATAACATAATGGCATTAAAGTAAACCAAGTCACAGCTTTTACTTCAGATGAACCACATCTTTCCACAACATTATGAAAGATATCTTCCTGCATTCCGCAGACAGGTGAGGGATTGATCCTTATTCTTTAGTTGCAGCCAAGTGTGAGATTGATATTTATTCATTTGTTGCAGTCTCACTGTCTCACCAAGAGCTTCAGAAGGGACTGTATATGGGAAATAAGCATGTCAGCACATAGACTCCATGGCTGCTGTTGTGTTGCGAAGTATAGTCTCTAGCTTCCTACTTCCACCACTCTTCCATGGCAAGATTCTGTTGCAGGGAGAGATTTGAAATCCTGAGCGAACACATGTTTATAATTATTCTTTGTGCTTCTCTCTCCAGCAACTTAATAGATAATTATGGCACCACTTACCATAAAAGATAAATTCCCAGTCTCAGATTATGTCAGGAATGCAAATGAAGACTTTCAGAGAGACAAAACCCATCATATTTAGAATTGGAAAATTCCAGAACAAGGCATCACACTTTTTTCAGTGGCAATTATTTGTTCTCATAATATTTATCTATCAACTCTTTCTTCATCAAGTGAGAATTTATGGGAATTAAGAGAAAATAAACCTTAAAAAAAAAACCACTATGCTTAAAGAAATATTTAGTGTGTCACCACATGCTCATTATTTCCTCCATCAGTTATCCACCAGAGTTTGCACTTTGCTTTCATTTACTACTCAGTAGATCCAGTGGCCAGGTCACCACTATTATGTTCTCAAAGAAAACAGAAAAGGAAATTTAATATAATATCCAAATGTTCTGAAATACTTTATTTAACACGAGTAAGTTTTGAAGTTAAGAAACAAAGATTAACTACAAATTCAGGTTAGCTTAAAAGAAAAAATAAATTCACAAATCATTTTACTATGTAATATTTATACATAAATATTCTTCTATGCCACAATACCAAGACAGCATTCATTTTTATACTTTCGGATATACATTTTGCTCATGAAGAGTATATTAACACAACAGAGGTTTACAGAAGTGAAATACACCCACAAAAAATTCTTTAGTCCTTAGTATGCAACTCATTGTAAAGAATTCATAACATTATTTTAATGTCTGGAACAGTATTTTGTGTTATGACAAGGATGTATTTCTCATAAATTGCAGTCTAATGCAATATTTCACTATCATATTACTCCAGCCCACGTTCACTCATGTTTTCTGAAAAAACTGACTCGCAGGACTATTTGTGGATGTCTGGGAACATATTTCCCATTAATTTACATTTGAAATGTATGAGTGGTCACAAATGACCACAAACAACCCCTCAAGTCTTTTCATTTAATTAAAAGGATAAATGATCCTAAGTATTTAATCTTTTTTAATTAGTTTTAAATTAATTTTCAATGTGAGAGCCAAGAAGTCCTAAGAGAAAAAGTAAGGAATTGCACACAAGAGCTTCTGTAGATCTTCAGATACACCAGATTTGCATGATGAACATAAACATGATAGCCAAACCTGCTGCTTATTAAATTCCTGGTTTGGACTAAACAGTTAGAGACTAACAGAATTAACATATGTTGATGTATTGACGTATATTATATGTGAACTTGTATTATATATATATATATTTTTATATATATATATATAAGCAAAAAATGCAGTAGAAAAAAATCTCCTAAAAATAATCTAAAATCTGTATTTTCAGGTAAAATGCAATGACCAGGGAGAAAAACACAGAATGGTATCTTACTTCACTACAAAGCATATTCCACACCTATATTGAGACAATTCATTTATACTTAATTCCCCTGAATACATTTTTTGATTCCAAGAAACATGATGTAATTATTTTCCTCTGGTAGAAGTCAAAACACTAACTTTATACATATAACTGACAAGAACAATATCTCATCTCTTCTGCTAACCTTTTTTAATGCATGAAATTTCAGGTATCAACATGAACAGTATCAACTTGATTTCTTTTTATGAAGTCCTGAAGTGATTTTTGTTCCTCTGAGAAGTATTAGTGTGATGGTGAGATGCTTAAAAACAGTCTACAAAAAGAAAGAAGAAAAATAACCAAAGAAAAAGAACCAGTATGAATTCATACCCCACCAAGAGCTGTCAATTCTTACAAGAAGTAACTGCCTCTGACTACAGATGTATGCAATAGTTCAACCTCTTCATACACTCAGCCTTTGGACTATATTCTGGAATCTGTCAACAAGATCACTAATTAGTACCAACCTTGGCATGGACACCTATTCAAGTGAAACTGGGCTGATACTATCAATCTACTCTGCATCTGTATCTAAAGAGCCTTTGTGTGACTTCAGTTACTACCAAGACCAGCTAGGCTGAAATTCTAATCTATGACATGAAAAAAACATTCTTCCACTGTAAAACAAGCTACATTGTACAGTTTATAGCTGGAATTATTCTTAGGCTTTTCAAGAAAGTGCCAAGAGGCCACTGGAAGAAAAATAATCTGTTCAACAGGGCCACAATCATTTCATTCCCCAAAGCAGGGGATTAAGAATAGAGAAAACACAGTTTGTATCACCCTATCTTTTCCCTCCCCTCCCTTCCTCTTCCCTCCCCTTCCCTGCTTCTGATGCTGCTCTTATTGGATTACTCTTTCAGGTTTTGGGGGGCAGCGGTTTTGGTATAGGGTACAGGTTTTGGGGAGGGGAATTACCTTTGTTTTGTTAGCATAGTTATTTAATAAGCCTTCTTTATAAACTTATTTACTTTTTCACTTGCATTCTGGGTGTCAAACCTTTTTTATCACATGGATCAGAGGGGAGGGGAATTCCTCACCAGGTCTCTCTGCCCCCCAGATTTGTTCCAAACCGAGATTAATCATATTAACATAAATGTTAAGAAAGTGTTAAAAATTGATAAAAGACAAATCAAAGAACAAAAGGCTGGCTGAATATTACAACTGATACAAATAATACTTGACAGTGATACTCTGTGTTGCATATGGTGCTTAGAAGATATATAATTACACAGTGGCTGCCAGCAGTAGTCTGGCACATTTAATCATACTTAACTGTATGTCTTTTCATTATTTTGGAACACACCATTAAAACTCAACTGTTATCAAAACATGGCATTAGAAATAAATTTTTATTTCCTTTTTAAATTGAAAAGCGTATGAGTCACCAGATGATCAGCTGATGAGGTCCAGGATGAGATTAATGAATTAATTTAGTTAATGTGCTAATAGACTGGAACACAACAAAAGAAGGAAAGTTCAAAACCACTTGTAGAAGTCTCAGGCAAAAGCAAAGACTGGCTCAATTTGGGGAAAAATAACAAAACACATTAAATTCACACAACACATACAAACATTAATTACACATGCTTACATAATCGGGCCAAGCTCTACTACCTCCTCCCCCCTCAGGAAGAGACCTCTAGCAGTCATTTGTCCTGTGGAAATGTGGTGCCCACCCATAATGAATTATTAATAGTACTGAAATTGTATGTTTGTTAAAATAAATATGCTTGACTGTAGATTTTCCTGTCAGTCTATATATTTTGATTACATGCCACACACAAGTCAGCAGTAAATTACTGCAATTAGCTGTAATTCTTTAGGATCCACAGGTGTAACATACATACAGAATCTAGAATTCAACTCTACATTGTTGTCTAAAACTTTGTGCAAAGCCCATGGTTCACAAGTGCTGGCAATCTTCAGCAGCAATTCTACAGTGATCTAAGGCAATACTGGTATCTTAAATTTCCTATAAGAAGTAACCTTATTAGGAAATCCGAAGAAAATTGAGTCTGTCACACTGAAGTCTAAAACAAAAAAAAAGTTGCTTGAAGAAGTTTGGAAAATACTGCTTGGGTTCATTTCTTAACAAACATCTTAAGAACTCAGTCACTATTTTTATGTACCAAATACAGACATTTCAATGAGAATATTAGATAAAAGGTTTTTCATGCTGTTCCTTTTTAATTTTAGTAGCACATCGACTATGATGCTAGCACCATTCTATCTGTGGAACTATTCAATCAGGTATTTGACCTTGCAACAAACCCGCACAGCTGACTATTTTTTTATTTTATGTGTGCAACAGAATTTGACATAAAACAAGCTACAAATAATCAGATCTAAGATGTATCTCTTTAGAAGTAAGTTATAACCCATCTTTGGTTACAAGAAAGTACGAGCCAAGTGTCAATAGAGGCTTGGCAAAGGAAGAGAGAATAAAATGCTAAGAACTAGGGAAACTAAGACACTCCACAGTAGAAGAGCAGCCAGGAAATAGCAAGTAATACAACTAATCCACTGAATCAAACTTGACTAAGTGTGAGAAGGGTAAAGACAGACTTTTATTTCTTATAACTCTAATAGTTTCCAGGTATGATACAGGTTCTTTTAATTTTCCTAAATTCCAACTGAAGTTCTTGGAACTTTCCAGTTCTGAATTAGTCTTAAAATTTAAGTGTTATTTTCCTCTTTGAAAAAGTTACTGTGCAGAACACTCAGTTGTTGCTGTATCACTGCTGTATAATTTAGACATAACGGATAATTTTGTCCTAACATAGAAATTCTGTCAGCAGATCATCCAAGGGCAAAAGGCAGCACAGAACTGGGACAAATCTACTTATGAATATTAATTTTTGTATCATAGCAGAGTCTGAAGATCCCAAACAGCACTTGTCATTTGTTAGTCAGTGCACAGAAACAAAATAAAGGGCTTTACAGATGTCACCCCGCAAGTTATGACGCCAGTCACTCCAGAAAACAGCCAGCATGTCCACACATCTCAACTACTCACAACTTAAACTATGATCTATCTACATGAAAACAATACTCTGACCTTAATCATGCACAAGCATTAGGGTTAAATTCCCACTTCATCTGATGTATTGCCCATACATCTGGATCTGAAAATTTTAGGGTTTCTTTTGCAGCATCTGCCTCCAGACCTCTACAGATTGTTTCAATAAAAACATCTGCAGTTTTATTTCTGTCTCACATTACATTTATACCGCAGGTTTAACTGCATTTTTATTAAGAATTATTTAATCCATACCTCTTTAACATCTATATTATATTATCTTTAAACAGACTCACATGTTTAGAATTCTGTCCCCTTTACTGGTTGAAGATTTGTTTCAAGTTTCACCTGTAATGAGATGGGGTTTTAATAAAATCTCATTAAGATAGAACAATTATACCTCTAAAACAATGCACTTCTCTTCTTAGCATCAAAATAAATTACTGGGACATCTGTAGGCCACAAACTTTAAAAGATTTAAGAAAGTGTTCAACAGATGGAATTTTTGGGTGATTCATTTGTCTCACTAACCTACAGACTCCCTAGAAACAGAGGATAAAACTTTGGGATAAAACACAGAATGTTTAAGGTGATCCAAAGAACTCTTAGAGCTCAGTAAAGCCTATTTACTATTCAGGTTCAGAATTAACTATTGAAATATTGCTGCTTCATAATTATAGAGGTTTCCTACAGGCTCTGAAGAACGTAAGACAACAGTTGTCTCTACAGTTCATAGAATCATTAGGGATTGAAAGGGACCTCGAAAGATCATCTAGTCCAATCCCCCTGCCACAGCAGGATCACTTAGACCAAGTCACACAGCAACAGATCCAAAGTCACTACTGCTGGCACAAACAGCCTCAACTGCACTGAGAGGGGGAGCACTAAAAAAAATGAGGGACCAGGCAAATACTGTGGGACCAATGCCTCGTGTGAGGAATGCAGGCTTAAGTTCAGTCAAGTTTGGTTTTGCTGTTTAAGAAATACAAGCAATTAGTAACAAACAAGTAATAATCTCAAATTACAAGCAAAAGATCCCCTACCTCGTATCTACACAGCAAACACAAACCCGGCCACATGACCAGGGCAAGTGGCTGCACCTCACCTCAATATAGAATCATAGGATCATAGAATGGCTCAGGCTGGAAGGGACCTCAGAGATCACCTATTCCAACTTCCTGCTACGGCCAGGGACACCTCTCAACTGCACTTGGTTGCTCGAGGCAAGGCATTCTAGAAACTCTCCACCCTTGCACTGAAGGACTTTTTCCTACAATCCAATCTAAACCTACTTTCCTCCAGTTGAAAACCCTTTTCGCTTGTCCTATCGCTGGATCCCCTGGAGAAAAGTCCCTCTCCAGCCTTCCTGTAGGTTCCCTTCAGGTATCAGGAGTTTGCAGAGCAGACAACACCTTTCCCACCTCATTTTTCATCCCGGGTTCCCTAGGCCACCGCCTGCTGAGGCTCCTCCTCGGGTTCTTCCTTACGCTCTGGCGCCCGCCACACCCCGGCGCTTCACTTCAGGCACACGCGTGCGAGGCGGGAAATTTCCGCCGTGCCCACCGTTGGAGGACCCCGCCGCCTGCATCCAGTAGGGGGTGCTGCTCCGGGAAAGGCAGGCACAGCGCATGCGCAGCTGTGGCTGCCCGGTGGCGGGGAGGTGCCATGTCGGCCCTGCTGGAGCACGAGAGGCAGCTGTTCCTAGAGCAGTTCCAGCAGGACGGGTTGGTGGTTTGCGCGCGCGGGCTCGGCATCGACCGGCTCCTGTTGCGTTTCTTGCGCCTCTACTGCGAGCCCGCCAGCCTGGTGCTGGTGCTTAACACCAGCCCTGCCGAGGAGGTGAGTGCGGGGAACCCGCCGGAGTCGACTTACTGCCGGAGTCTCTCTCGGCCGAGATTTCCCGCTTGTCCCCAATCGAAGCCGCGGGCGGAGAGTCGGCAAATGAGCTGAACGCGGAACTTGTGAGTAGAAAGCTGTTGTCAGCCAGCGAGGAGGAAGGGGCGAAAGTTGTTGGTAGATACCGTCCGCTTTGCCCTGCAGCCAGGGACATCCCTCTTCGGGGGGTGATGGCCGAGGGGTTCCGGTAATGAACGAAGGTGAGCAGGAGGTACCGCTGATGCCGTTTGTAGGGTTGAGCTTGATGCATATGACCCACCTGGCGTGCTTGGTTGCCCTTCACAGGAAGTCAGTAGACTACAAGAGAGGCTCTTTCCAATTCTGCTTTTAAGTCAGTAGTATTTAAATTGTTTATTCTCTGAAAAAGCTGTTAAAGCACAAGGAAGTGTAAGCTCCTCTGAGGGTCAGTTGTCATTTGCTGAAGTGCCATGTAGCTACTTCAGATCAGGTTGAAATACACGGATTTTTAAATCAACTGAATAAGTTTGAAACTGAACAAACTATGGCAAATAAAGAAATCCTTGCTATTGTGACTTGCTGACACTGTCTTGCTTTTACTGTGGACAGCTCCTCAGAACTATGTATGGATTGAGGGGGTTTGCATTGTTTCATCGATTACCACAACGATGCCTTGTGTTTTTATTGCTTTTGGTTTAGGAGTATTTTATTGATCAGCTGAGGTCAGATGGAGTTGTTAGTCTTCCTCGGCGTGTTACCAATGAAATTTCAAATAATACCCGATATGAATTTTACACACAAGGAGGAGTCATCTTCGCAACAAGTCGAATCCTTGTAGTAGATTTACTTACTGACAGAATTCCTGCAAACCTCATTACTGGTAAGAGTTTAATGCAATACAGGGTAAGAATGTTCTGTCTGTATGGCTTTCTGCTGTCAGAAAGTGGCTGAAAGACAAGTCAGCAGTTAAATTATGCCATTGACATAAGAAACATAAAAGTTGGTCTGTTGTACATGAATTATATTAAAAGTATCTTTCTCTCTTGTGTTGTGTTCTCCTTTTCCCTCAACCACTGATGGTTTTAAGTCCGTGTCTGAGCAGGAAATACTGTTATAGTCTGGAGAGCTTGTAAAACAGACATCTAAGAGACTTAGAATATAAGAACGTTTTACTGTTATCTGAATGTTAAGACCTTAATGGCTAAACTTAACTGAATATTGATTGCTTATAAGAATGCAGGCTTATGCTTCAAAAGCTGTATTTCTTTCCCTCTAGTTATAGTATGACAGGCTCTAATCCGTGAAACATTTTGAGCAGTTTGACACTAGTTCTACCTTTCTACCCTGAAAAAAAGCCAATATGGAAAGAAGTAACAGACTCCGGATTTAAAAAATAGTCCTGTCCTCTGATGACACAGAACAGTTTTCATGTGCCACTAGAGGCCAGTGTAACAGCACCTTTGATAAATGTGTTGTGTCCTGACTCATAGTTCTGTTGAGAAAGTATATTATCTGTATGCAAAAGTGTATGACAAAAGCTTGTAATAGTATTTGCTGAGGACTTAACATAGAAAAAAGAAAGTCATTCTAGGTGTAATAAATATTGATCATAAAATCAATGTAGAATCACATGTCAATCACATCTGATAAACTCATACATTTAGTTAAATCAAGATAAGAAACTGTCACCGCAGTGAAGAGTTTTTTTCTTGGTTGCTTTGGCAAAGTAGAACTGATGTAACAGCACAGTGAAACTGATGCATATTGCAGTAAACCAACTAAAGTGACAAGCTGTTTCTCAAAAGGCTTACATGGTAGTGTGATCTCACTTCCTAAGCAGAGAAAGTGACTAAATGCTGGAAGATATTATGATAAACACATGGACTTACTGGCCTGTCAGAAACTCTGGTGTCACCTGTAATGTCTGTTCAGTCACTGTGTGACAAACTAGATGTTCAGAAATAGGTCTCCTGAAGGAGGCCTGTAAGAAAGCTGGAGAAGGTACTGTTTTTACAAGAGTTTGTAATGATAGGACGAAGGGAAATGGCTTTAAGATAGAAGGGTAGATTTAGATTAGGTATTGGGAAGAAATTCTTTACAGTGCTGAAGCACTGGAACAGGTTGTCCAGAGAGCTGTTTCAGTTTGTTGGGTTATGTAGGTGCAAGGTAAAACCTTTGGTTATGTTTTAGAAAGGCATTATTACTTGGAAAGCTAAGAACAGACAAAACTACCACAGAGGCCTCACTTCACTAGTAGAAGAGTAAAGAATGTAATTTGTTGTTTAACAGAATTTCATGTGAGAAAAAACAAGCATCTTGTTTGAGTGAAATGAAGCATAAATCCTGGAAGCGTTCACCTTAAATACTGTTTCACTTCTCTGTATTAAAGTGGGCCAATTAATGATTTTTTTCTTACTGAACCCATAACCATGAAGAAAATTGATGGTGTAAGCCTACAGTTAATGGTACTTTCCATTCTTGAATGTGAATATGAGCATCAGAAGGGGGAGAAAAGCAAAATACATGTTTTCAGAAGTTCTTTATGGTAACACTGGAACTACTACCAACAAAACACTTGACAAGCCTTTACTTCCATAACATCTCTAACAAAATAATACAAAAATCAGAATCTTGAACATATCAAACTTACTTTGTTGTAATAACATATGATGTCTCATATTTGATTTTACTCCATTTAAAAGGTTCAAGTTTTGTCTTAGGAAAACCGAGTTGTCCAAGCTAGTGAGTCCTGCCACACACAAGTGTTTCAGTGTTTTGCTAAAGATGCATCATTAACCTTTTTGTGTTTCTTGGGGATTCCATGATACTGGAACTGAGAAATTGTTTGGTTTAAACCCTGAGGAGTTAGTCTGAACCCTTGGAAACTTTGTACTTTAGTATGTAAAGTACAAAATGTAAAGTACAAAAATGTAAGAAAAGTAAGTTAAAAGAATAAGACAATTTTGAGGAAAAAAATCTGTATAAAATAGATTGCCTTACTTTTTGTAATTTGAAAACCTTTTATTTACTAGGGATTTTGGTATACAAAGCACACAAAATCATTGAGTCCTGTCAGGAAGCATTTATCTTGCGACTTTATCGCCAGAAGAACAAGGAAGGCTTCATTAAAGCTTTTACAGATAATGTGGTTGCATTTAACACTGGCTTTTGCCATGTGGAAAGAGTGATGAGAAATCTCTTTGTCAAGAAACTTTATCTGTGGCCAAGGTAAGGCACCTCATTACTTCATTGCAGAGTTAAAAAGATGAAGGATGAGTTTCTAAGAAAACAACATGTATACAGTCTCACCACTAACCTCTGTTCCCTCTTGTATTCCTGAACAAATTTCTTTCAATTTTTTACAGAAGTGGTCAACAAAGTATATTTCTGTGTATAAGTCTGAAAATCGACCCAAATTAAATCTGTAAGGGACTGAACCTTATGGTATAGTTGTCCTGTTACTTTATCCTTCGATTTTTTTGGGTAAGATTCTTAATAGCTTATGAACATTCTTAATAGCTTATAGCAGCCTTGAGGAGAAGTACTTGGGGGTATTCATTGGTGAAAAACTCAACATGAGCCAGCAATGTTCATTTGCAGTCCAGAAAGCCAATGGCATTCTGGGCTGCCTCAAGAGGAGTGTGACCAGTAGGTCGAGGGAGTTGATCCTTCCCCTCTATTCTGCTCTCATGAGACCCTGTCTGGAGTACTGCTTCCAGTTCTGGAGCCCCCCAGCACAGGAAAGATATTGACCTCTTGGAATGTGTCCAGAGGAGGGCCACAAGGGTGATTGGAGGTCTAGAGCATCTCTCCTACAGAAACAGGCTGAGAGAGTTGGGGCTGTTCAGCCTGGAGATGAGGAGGCTCTGGGAGATCTTAGCGGCCTTCCAGTACCTGGATGGGGCCTACAGCAAAGCTAGAGAGGGGTTGTTTACAAAGGTTTATAGTAGTATAGGACCAGGGGTAATGGTTTCAAGCTGGAAGAGGGTAGGTTTAGACTGGAAGCCAGGAGGAAGTTCTTCATGATGAGATTGGTGAGACACTGGAACAGGTTGCCAAGGAAGGTTGTGGATGCCCCCTCCCTGCAAGTGTGCAAGGTCAGATTGAATGTGGCCTTGAGCAACCTGGTCTAGTGGGGGATGTCCCTGCTTATGGCAGGGGTGTTTGAACTAGATGATCTTTAAGGTCCCTTCCAACCTGAACCATTCTATGAATCTATGAAAAAGTTCACTTAATAAACAGGTTATTTAGGTCATTAAGTAACAGGAATACTGTCTCGCTTCTGCTATTCATGGAATCAGTTTCCAGCTGTGATAAAGCGCCATTGATCTTATCCTACATGTCAGATTTTTTCACTTTTCCTTTTTATATTTTTGTGTATGAAGAACGTTTATTGATGAATGATAGAAACCAAATTGCCAAATTCATGACGGGCATTAAGTCTTTCAGGAGCAAAGCCACAAATGAAACTGAGCACATGAGTTGATTACTCATTGCATGTGCTTGCTTTGAACTTAACAAAGAAGCTTATGTTTCTGCAACCTCCTCCATGTACTTTCATCATCCATTTTTCTACATGCATGAAATCTATCTCTTCACACACAAGAGAATAGTTAAATCTATTGTTTGCTGTCTCATTGCTTTGCTGACTGAGAGGTACACTGCTAGATAGAGTTGCCCCAGACAGTGACAAACTTGTCATTCACAGAATAAACACAATTGGAAAGGACTTACTAGATCACTGCATCCAACCATCCCCACACCAACAAACAACTTAAATGCCTATTGGATGGGAAAACACAAAATAACCCCCTCCATGCCTGCCACTATAGCAGGTTGCAAAGCACCATGTCTACATGCTTCTTAAATACCTCCAGGGACAGTGACTCCACCACCTCCCTGGGAAGGCTGTTCCAGTGCCTCAGCAGTCTTTCTGTAAAGAATTTCTTCCTAATATCTAATCTAAACCTCCCCTGTCTCAACTGCAGACCGTTGCCCCTGGTTGTGTAATCAGTCACCAAGGAGAAGAGCCCAACACCCACCTCTCTACAACCTCTCTTCA
>VZRI01010733.1:313664-336014 GCA_013397515.1 Upupa epops | reverse complement strand
TGAGCTTTCCTGCCAGCTCCCTAAGTACTCTTGAGTGAATACCATCCAGCCCCATAAACTTAAGGGTGTCTAGGTGCAGAAGCAGATCTTTAACTACTTCTTCCTGTGCAGGAGGTCTGCCCATTTGTTCCTTTAGTCCAGTCCAGAATGTGTTTCACTTACTGTACTATTTATTACTCAGCATTGTAAACTCTGCAACAGCTTTTTTCTTTCCATTTCACAAAGAGGTATAAGTGGATATAACTTGTGTAGGAAAGGTTGAATAAAAGCTCTCTAAATTTTCTTCCTTACCCTCTAAACCATGATAGGATGTGGGGGTGAAGCAGGCAGTAAGGGAAATGTGTAAATTTCAGAGGTCAGCAGATACACCATTCTCTGAACCTCATTCTGTTATTAAAAAACAGCTTGCTTCTGTGTTTCCATACTGGCTGTAAGGGCACTTCTTTAACAAAGACCTGATGCTTAGAAGCTGGAATGTGATAGAATCTGATAGGGGACCCAAGTGATTCCGAAGGATTTATGAACCCATTCCAGTTTTTCCCTTACAAGACTTGTCTGTGTTACTTTAGTATTTGTCATGTGTAATAATGATGTAGACTCTAGTTATTTTCCATGGATTGTTCACCAGCGGTATAGGATTACAAGACTAGAATGATTACAGTCAGATTTGAGGAATAGATAGTTTTCTGAGGCCATTCATAACATTGCAGTCTTCGCATCAGTAGAAACTGATGCATTTTGCAATTGTTTAAATCAACAATAGTTTAAACAAACTTTTAAATAATTGTAGGTCAAGCAGACCATCCATGTAAATCTTAATAAGCTGTTTTTCTCTTAGATTTCATATAGCAGTGAACTCCTTTTTAGAGAATCATAAACCTGAAGTGGTGGAAATACATGTGTCGATGACCCCTGCTATGCTTGCTATCCAGACTTCAATCCTGGATGTTCTGAATGCATGTCTGAAAGAACTCAAACGTTATAATCCAGCTCTTGAAGTAGAGGATCTCTCCTTAGAAAATGCTATTGGTAAACCTTTTGACAAGGTAACTGTATTGATTGTTTTCATTTGTCTAGCCAAAGGGACTGTCTCTCATGCAAACAAAAATATTATTTGTAAAATAAATACCCAGTAGCAACAGACTATTCTTCCCTGACATGTCTGTTGCTGTTACAATGAGACAAACTGTTCATCTCTATAGTTGTGGCGTTGCAGTTACCAGCAGGGGTTTGGGTCTATTGGTGTCACTGTTCTACATTATCATTAGTTCATTTCCAAAGTCCCTGCAGTATGAACATCCTAATTTATGGTTAGTGTATGATGATGAATATGGCTAATTTACACCACTCTCTTTTTTTTTTCTCTTGAATTTCCCAGTTGTATTTTTTATTTTCTCTATTAGGAAATGCACTGTATATAATATGTAATATGCACATGTATTTCTGGTATCTTGCAATCTTGTTAATTGTTCTGCATTGTTTGTGGAGGATGTGCCATTCTTGGCATGCATATGCTTCTGTAGGGTACAAATCATAACCTTCCAAGCATCATAGTAAAACATGGTTCTTACCTATGATTTAATCTTGATATGAGCTTTTATGTGCTTTAAATACTGTGAGGTTTGTTCTTATGCTCTGCAGATTGTATATCTGTGTATATTATTTTGAAAATTAAATGGCATTATAATGTTTTTTTTACATTATACATTTTATACATTATACATTTTACCCCAAGTACAGTAGATACTGAAGGAACAAACCAGTACCTTAAAGGGTTTTTTTATTTTACCAATGTTTTGCTAGTATACATAAAGAAAAATACATACTGAAAGCATTACAAGATACTTATCTATATATATCTGCTAATTGTTGAAATTATTTGCATAAATCTTCTGTGTTAACTTTGCAAGAAATTATTACCAAAACAAATGCTTCACCATCACATCTTTGATTGAGTGTGTTTAGTAACTTTGGGAAACTTGCAGCATCCCCTGTAACGGACAAAAGTATGCGTTCTTTCTTCAGTAGTTTATTACATCCCCAATACCAGTACAGGCTGGGAGACGATGTGATTGAGAGCAGCTCTGTGGAGAAAGTCTTGGGGGTACTGGTTGATGAAAGACTGGACATGAGATAACAATGTGGGAGAAGCTCAGAAGACCAGTTGCATCCTGGGCTGCATCAGAAGCGTTGCCAGCAGGCTGAGTGAGATGATTCTTTGCCTCTGCTCAGCTCTGGTGAGATCCCGCCTGGAGCACTGTGTCCAGTTCTGGGGCCCTCTGTACAAGGATATTACCCTTTTTGGAGCAGGTCCAGAGGAGGGCCACAAAAAATATCAGAGGGATGAAGCACCTCTCCTGTGAGGAGAGGCTGCAAGAATTTGGGTTGTTCGGCCTCAAGAAAAGTCAGCTACAAGGTGATCCTGTCGCAGCCTTTCAATACTTGAATGAAGTCTATAGGAAAGATGAGGAGGGACTGTTTAGCAGGGCCTGTTGTGACAGGACAAGGGGTGATGGTTGTAAACTAACAGAGGAGATTTAGATGAGATGTGAGGAAGACTGTTCTTACAATGAGGGTGGTGAAACACTGGAGCAGATTGTCCAGAGAGGTAGTGGAGGCCCTTGAGATATTCAGGGTCAGCAGGCTAAGGTTCTGTGCAGGCTAATCCAGTTGAAGTTGTCTGTGCTCACTGCAGGGGCTAGGTCCCTCTCAAACCAATATTTTCTATGATTCTATATTTTACATCCTGAAGTTTCCAATTTGTATTTTTAGACAATACGTCACTATTTAGATCCTCTCTGGCATCAACTTGGAGCTAAGACAAAGTCACTGGTGCAGGACTTGAAGATACTACGGACTTTGCTCTTGTATCTAACTCAGTATGATTGTGTCACTTTCCTTAATCTTCTGGAATCACTGAAAGCAACTGAAAAAGCTTTTGGTGAGAATTCAGGTAAAACACTGAGTAACCATACAAGTTAATGCATGAAACAGTGAAATGTTTGTATTTTCAATGAACATTACCAAACATGTGAAGATATCTAATTAGGTTTTATATAACCAGCCATAAGGACGTAGGTTTTTATTGACAGATAATGCTTTCATCTTCCCACTTAACTGCTGTTACTTAACAGTGTGTGATTTACATCACATTCTGTCTTTTACTAGGTTTGTAATTACATAGCCGGTATCATAGGTATTTCAGATGAGAGAGTCAGGCCTTTTACTGAAAACGGCTGTAATACATACACCTTGCAACTACCAAACTACTACTGCTTTCTTTTCCTCTTTAGGTTGGCTGTTTCTTGACTCCAGTACTTCAATGTTTGTAAATGCTCGAGCTAGAGTGTATCGCATTGCAGATGAGAAACTGATTCAGAAAGGCAAAAAAGTCTCTGAAAAAAGTGATGTGAAGAAGGAAAATGGTACCGATCATTTCTACTTTTAAATTTGAGAGTGTCACACGCTCTGCATAATATTACATGTGCTCTGGTTCCTTACAAGATCTTGCACAGCTCAAGATTTCAGTCTATTAGTTGGGATAAGCTGGGACATTATCTAATTCAAAAAACATAATATTAACAACCTAAAAAAGAGTCATGAAGAAGTCCTTCTAAACTTGCTCTCTCAGGGAGAGCTATTACGGAATTGTTTTTGAATTACATTGGTGTTTAGCTTCAGTAACTGATAGAAACCAAACTGCCAACTCATGACAGGCATTAAGTCTCTTAGGAGCACAGCCACAAATAAGACTGGGCACTTCAGCTGATCACCCATTCCATGCTCCTGCCTTGGGCAGAATAACTGAGTATTTAATCTTTTTGCTTAATTTCACTAAACCACTTATCCCCATTTTAAAATGTGTCTCTAAGAGTACTCTTAGAGAGTACTTACTAACATAACAAGTTGCATATGTAAGGTATTGAATATCATATTTGCCAACAACCATGAGACAGTTGACATCTAACCACTAATTTAAAGTTTTGATGGATATTTTGGCTATAGAAGCTGCTATGTGCAATTTCTGTTTCAGAACTGAAAAGGGAATTAGTTCTAGAAAGTAACCCAAAATGGGAAGCTTTGCGAGAAGTACTGAAAGAGATTGAAAATGAAAATAAGAACAGTGAAGACCTTGGTGGTCCAGGTAAGAAAATACTAAATGATACCACTTTTCACAATACAGCTAGTTTTTATTTCTTTTGAGATGGAGCCTAACTCTTTATTGTAGTTTTGTAAAAGAGCTAGTTTTAAATTTAATAATTTGTGGACTCAAGGAGTTTATGTAGACCAACTACCAACTGTGTAAAACTTAAGTTGTTTTTACATAAACTGCAATATAATTCTTGCTCCAAAATGCAGTTGGTTACTATGCAATACTATTTAAGAAAGAATCAGCATTATTATGTAAAAATATTTTAACTTAGATATCAGTAATCTACAGATGCCTCAGTCTCAAAAACAATAAAATTAATAACCTGGGAATGTATAGTAGTACCATATATTCATTTTTCACAAGTTTAAGTTAAAAAACAAGTGAGTAGTTCTGTCTTAATGCCTATGTCTGTTTCCATCTGGCACATACTTCTCACATACCTGAAAATTCGTTTCTATGGAAGACGCATCTAAGTGGGGTAGAGAGTAGAAAGCAAGTGTATCTCTAAGTGCTTTGCTTTCCTATTTTAGGTTTTTCATCCCCTTAAATTTTACTGGTTTATATTAGGAAACAGTGAGGGTAAAAAAGTGCTCTTTTCTCCCACCTACAGTGTTCCGCCTCTAGATGAGAACTGGCTTTCACACCTAGTGATGTAGGAGTTTATCTGACTCAGCTTCTGGAGAATTGTTATTCAGGGCCCACAAATGTCAATAATATTCTGTGTAACATGTATTTTGTAGGCACTGTACCACAACTGACAAAAGCTGAAAATCAGAATGGCCTAAATTAATTTCTGTCCTATTCCTCACTGACAAAATTAAAAGCAGTTGTCCACCCAGGGAGGTGGTTAGGGCCCCGACCCTGGAGGTGTTTAAGGCCAGGCTGGATGAGGTTCTGGCCAGCCTGATCTAGGGTGGGGTGTCCCTGCCCATGGCAGGGGGTTTGGAACTGGATGATCCTGTGGTCCCTTCCAATCCCTGATGGTTCTGTGAAGTAGGTTTCAATACGTGTGTTATTTAGCTTGTTCCAGATGATCAAAAGTAAAACCACTGAACCTTCATCAACCTTCTCTAATCTTGTTTGGTACAAGATGTCATGTAATTGGGACTCCAGAGCAACTATGACAGTCAAATGTTAAAGGTATTTGGAAGGCGTGCTTCTGGGATCATTAAAAACAATTGGCTCAAGGAATGTCTTATAGCTGCATAAGTATGTCATAACGTTATAAATATGATACTGTTTTTTGACTGCAGGGCAAGTACTTATTTGTGCCAGTGATGACCGAGCTTGTGCACAGCTCAGGGAGTATATTATTGCTGGAGCAGAAGCACTTTTAACAAGACTCTATAACAAAACCTTTGGAAAGGATGAGAAGGCTGGAGAAGTGTGGATAAAGGACAGAAAAGCTGTGAAGTCCAAAGGAAATACCAGACCAGAACCAGGGCCTCAAGCCAAAAAAGCCAAACTCACAGCTTCTTCAAAACAAAATAAACCTAAGAAGCAGCAGGACTTGACTATAATCCAAATGATAGGGAAAACTGAGGAGGTAAAAGGAGAGAAGTTACAAGTGGAAGATAACAAAGAATTAAGCAGCAGCCAAGAAAGCAATACTGAAGACACCATTCCTGAAGATTTCCATGTGAACTTGCCCTCAGATTGTTACTATGGTATTTTCAAGGACCCACTCACAATTATTCATCCTTTGCAGGGTTGTAGTGATCCCTATGCACTCACTCGGGTACTGCATGAAGTAGAACCAAGATATGTTGTTTTATATGATGCAGAACTAACTTTTGTTCGGCAACTGGAAATCTTCAAGGCAAGCAGGCCTGGAAAGCCTCTGAGGCAAGTTGGCTTGATTGCACTTTCATTAGTAGAGGCAGAACATGCTGCATCTAGTGATCTTGCCGTAGCTGCCTTTTAATCCTTGTTTAGCCTTCATCTTAAACAGGAGCATAAAGTCTGATGTAATGAAAAGATAATTTTTACTTCCCATCAGGTATTTAGTCCCTTAAGAGAAGAATCATACCTGTAAAGAGGGGAAAAAAAAGTTAAATTTTCTAGAAGACCTCTGCTCAGATGATCTTAGTGCCAATATCCATTCTGAGGTGCTCTAGTCTCATTGTAACCTGTTTCTATAGGTATTATTTCTACACAGCAAGCTTCATTTTGTGTTTAATTTATTTCACAGTTTCTGATGTCTGGTCATGTTGAAGACCTGCAATTTATAAACTGTAACAGAAAAACAAGTATAGGAAAAGGCAGTAAAGCAAATTAGAAGTATTTGCAGTTGTACTCAGTTCTGATGTTAGCTGACAGACAGATTTTCACATTGTATGTCTAACTCCAACATCACATTTCTCACACTCAAGAACAGGAAGATCAGATGCAAGTAGAGGCTAGAAAACGCACCTCAAGAAAAAAAGTAGTAGAAGAATAGAGTCAGCCTGTCAAAACATACCTCAATTACAATGCTGGAAAAAAATGTGCTAAAAAGCTATAGGCAACTAATTCCTTACGTTAATTGTTAATTCTTATATCTTCCATATTTGTGGAATAACATTTCATGTGTTGGTGTGAGAGCTTGTCCTTTGTAGCATTTATAATTTCCTCATACATAATTCTAAGGTTTTAGATTATGTTTTTTCCTAATCCAAGATGATTTGGGGTTTTTTACTTTTTAAAATGTTCTCATTGAAAATATAAACCAGTAAGAAAGTAACTTATCCATTGTACTTGCTTTGTGTCTTTATGGAATGGCCACCTGAAATTTTAGTCCACTCTGATGGAATGCCAGAATTCCAGGATGTGTAGCTGCACCTGGGAAGAAAGGGAATTCTGGATTTAAGAATTGTTGTTGCTGATTTGTGAATACCTTTTCAGGAAAATACACTGGTTTCTCCCTGGCCATTTTAAGGCAAATACTAATTATTCAGGGACATGCTGCTAGTAATCTTAAATACTTGGTTTGAGTTTTTTTAACTTGGCATGACGTTTAGCAATTTTGGGGTTTTTTTCTTTTTCTTATATGAACCTGCAGGGTTTATTTCCTTATATATGGGGGCTCAACAGAAGAACAACGCTACCTCACAACTTTGAGGAAAGAGAAGGAGGCCTTTGAAAAACTCATTCGGTAACAAACCCAGTTTACTACCTTTATTATTATTGTTACACCCTTATATTTTTACGTTGTAAATACAGACTAATCCTTAATGTATTAAGGTTTTAAATAAAGATTTAATTTAATCTGTCTGCTTTTCAGACAGATGTTAAGAGAACTTTCCCATTTGAGTTCCTTTTCACTGCACGACTTCATTCTATTTATTAATTTTAATAGGTTTTAATACTAAACTTCAAAGGCTTTTTTTGTCTGCAGGTAACAGTTCTTGCAAGATTTTTGTACTGCTTTTATGACTTCCAACCTTAGCGATTCTATGACTTGTTTTGTTCCCCAAAGCAATTTATTTTCTTAGACTTGGAAAACAGCATTTTTACAGTATTTATATTACTACAAGTCATTAGTTCCTTTGTTTCATATGCCATGAGAAGTTCTAAAAAAAAGTACTACAAAGTACTAACAATTGAAAATAAAAATACAGCATCTAGTCCATCAATGTGGAAAATCTAGTAAACAGCATTTCTGATCAGGGTGAACACTTCCCTCAGTGAAAGTGTCCAAGGCCAGGTTGGACAGGGCTCTGAGTAATTTGGTCTGGTGAAAGGTGTCCCTGCCCATGATAGGAGGTGGTTGGAACTAGATGATCTTTAAGGTCCCTTCCAACCTGACCTATTCTCTAATAGGTTGGCAATTAGTATTAAACTATAATTTTACGTGTGGTTGAAAAGCATTAATTTAGAACTATTTTTCTCATGTAATTGCAGGTTTTGATGTTTCTTTTGATTTTTCCTTAGAGAGAAAGCCAGTATGGTTATTCCTGAAGAAAGAGAAGGAAGAGATGAAACAAACTTAGACCTAGTAAGAGATGCTACGCGTACTTCTGTTTCTGTGGACACACGCAAAGCAGGTGAGAAATTCCTGCAGCTGTAGACTTTAAAAAAGTATAGTAACTACTGTAGTTCAATCTTGTTGAAGGCCTCAGGGACGTAGACACATTGCATATACACTCTGCAGTGTTGATGGGAGATAAATGTTTCCTCCTTTACGCCAATCATGTCTGCGCATGCAATGACAATGAAATATGTTTTTCTCTGAAAATACGGAGAGAGGTCATGAAGTCTCCTTCTCTGGAGACTTTGAAAACCCACCTGGATGGTGAAGAAGAACAACACCTCCCTTATGAGGAAAGGCTGAGGGAGATGGGTCTCTTGAGCTTGGAGAAGTGGAGGCTGAAGGGTGACCTTATTAATGCCTATAAATAAGCAAGGGGTGGGTGTCAGGAGGATGGAGCCAGGCTTTTCTCAAGGTCATCTAGTGATAGGACAAGGGGCAGTGGGTGCAAGCTGGAACAGAGGAGGTTCCATAGAAGTATCAGCAGGAACTTCTTCCCAGTGAGGGTAACGGAGCATTGGAACAGGCTGCCCAGGGGGGTTTTGGAGTCTCCTTCTCTGGAGATATTCAAGACCCACCTGGACATGTTCCTGTGCAACTTGGTCTAGGTGATCCTGTTGTGGCAGGGGGATTGGACTAGGTGATCTTTCAAGGTCCTTTCCAATCCCTAATGATTCTATGATTCTATACAGTCCAGTGTGACCTGCCCTAGGACTGCTTTGGCAGTGGGGTTGGACTAGATGAACTCTAGAGGTCCTGTTCAACCCTTAACATTCTGTGATTCAATGATTAATGAAGTATTTTACCATTCAGACAGAACCTATTTGAATTGTTTCTAGGCAGCTTGTTAGTTATGACATTACCTAGTATTGCTTGTAAGGAGGTAGAGAAAAATGAAAACATCAGACAATTGAAAAATCATAGCCAAAGGCAGTGTTGTTTTTCAGCTAGTGCTTCTTTTGATCTTGACAAAACAGGTGGTTGCCTGGATAAACAACTGCAGACTATGGGTTTTCTCTACTTTGCTTAAATAAAGTCTGGATTAATTACAGTGCTGAATTTGAGGTATAATTTGAGATGTGAAGAAGCATTGGCAGCACACAGGAAAACTAGTCAACCTTTGTCAGATACCACCAACATAAGGTTAACTGTATTTATTTTGCTTTTTAGGTGGACAAGAACAGAAGAGTGTCCAGCAAACTATAATAGTGGATATGCGGGAATTTCGTAGTGAGCTTCCGTCTCTGCTTCATCGTCGTGGTATTGACATTGAGCCTGTTACTTTGGAAGTTGGAGACTATATTTTAACTCCAGATATTTGTGTAGAGCGAAAAAGCATCAGTGATCTGATTGGTTCCTTAAATAATGGAAGACTTTATTCACAATGCATTTCTATGTGTCGTTACTATAAGCGACCACTTCTTCTGATTGAATTCGATTCTAACAAATCTTTCTCCTTGATTCCTCGAGGCTCTCTACATCAGGAAATTTCCAGTAGTGATGTGACTTCCAAACTAACTCTTCTTACACTCCATTTCCCAAAGCTACGTATTCTGTGGTGTCACTCTCCCCATGCTACTGCTGAGCTGTTTGAAGAGTTAAAACAAAACCATCCTCAACCTGATGCAGAAACAGCAATGGCTATTACAGCAGATTCTGAAATTCTACCAGAGTCAGACAAGTATAACCCTGGTCCTCAAGACTTTCTGTTAAAAATGCCAGGTGTCAATACAAAAAACTGCCGTGCCTTAATGAATCATGTTAAAAACATTGCAGAGCTGGTAACGCTGTCAAAGGACAAACTCTCAGAAATATTGGGTAATGCTGCTAGTGCCACACAACTGTTTGACTTTATTCACTTGACCTACAAAGAAGCACTAGCAAAGGGAAAAAGCAAAAGGTGACTACTAAGACAACATAAGCCATAGGTAATACTTTCTTACAGAATACTTCACTGTAGCATATGAAATATTTTCATAAACGCCCTCTAAGATAACCAGCTGTTTGTTGGTAATGTTATCCCATCAGTTTTAACACTGAAACATTACTTTGGTAATAATTAACTCAATGTTTTCATAGAAAAATAAGAATTATTTTTTATTCTTTCTACAGCACTTTAACCAGTTCTATATAATCGTAGAACGAACTCAATTAAGTTATCCACAAAGTCAATATGAATTAAGTGCTAAGACCGATTGATAGAGGTGTTTTCTTTCGAAAGCTATGTCTTGTTGAAGAAACTGTGTTTTGATTGGTATATGTGACCCACTGCAGGACACAGCAGTACCATTTTTATTAACACTTCACTCTGGAAACTGCCAGTTTTCAACTGACAGTGATTTAACTATTTGAAACACATTTTGCCCAGCATTTGTTTAGGAGGGCATACTTGGACTTGTGAATTTTAGACCATCATCATAAACCTTTGTCACAGTAATCTACAACTGGTATGGTATGTTCTGTATCATGTTTGCTTGCTTTATCGTAAGTTAGACTTTATTTTTGACATTCCGAAGGCTGTACAGTTCTCTCTTGCTAGATTTTGCAAAGTGCGTTCCTTTGGTCCTGACTAGATAGAGATTCTGTGAGGGTACAATACACCTTAATTCTCAGTGTGCCTTATAATGACACTGTACTTTTAAAACAGTTTTGGTAACTCTTTCATCTGTTCACTTGAAACTGAAAAATCTAGGTGAACCATTGGGACTATTCCTTTATACCAAAGCCTGTTTCCTCTTGTAAGGTGCAGTAATTTTTAAACTAGGCTTTCCCAGAAGGTCTTCTTTGTGTACCACTGCACTTGCATTTTAATGTCTTAAATAGACCGTCTGTTAAGGACAAATACTGTCACCTGAAAGGTAAGACTTGTAGCATTCTGTGTAGCATAAAACAACACAAGGCAGTTCTTTCCATAGTTTGTGAAAGTGTATAGTGATAGGCATATATTCCGCAATGAACTTTAATGTGACAGCCATATAACAAACTGCCACTGCCAAAAGGGTTGTTGGTGCTGTGCCATTACATGATAATGTTTTTACATCGGCTATTTATGAAATCTGTAATGACTGGTACATATGTATTTATATGATTGTAATGCTAAGAACAAATCAGTCTAATCTCCCTCAAGAAGTAAATTAAGATTTTTCTATATTCAGGTTCAGTAAAAATTACTGTGCACTTTCAGGTTTAATGTTTACTGTGCATTTTAAGTGTGAATTATGAATTTGTTAACTTGCAGTCTGGGACTAAGATGTGACAGATTTCCAAGATTCTGGATTCTCCTGCAGATGCAAATTCCACTATTAAATACATTCATAGCAAGATGAAAAAAGTGTTACATCTTTTGTTTCTCATGTAGCTGTATTGTGTTACAATACTGTTCATATGTGACTTATAATCTAGATCTTGGGTTTTTTAATTTAATATAAAAAGAAGTCTTTCTGTGAGATTTTCACATATTCAAAGAACTCTTCAGGGTAAAGTGGTGCCAAGAGAACAAAACTTGAGAGTATGAACATAACTGTCCTGAATACATAGTCTGTAGAGCCTGACTCAGAAAAGGAGAGCTGCACAACCTTTGCAAAGCATTTATTATCTGTGCATTTGCACCATTAAGATGTTACAGGAACAATATTCACTTGATGTGTTTCTTGCAATATGTAGTTTTAGGAAGGATCACAAACCAAAAAGCTCAGAAAGAACTGCTCCAGGATTGTGTAGTACTTTGTAATTATAACTTATTCCACACTCTCACTCTTACAAGACAAGCATTAACAGCAAAAATTTTGCATATTTTCAGAATCACAGAATGGTAGAGAAGTGACCTATGAAAATCATTTAGTCTAACACCACCTGGCAAAGCAGGATCACCTAGGGCAGATCACACAGGGCTGCATCCAGGTGGGTTTTGAAAGTCTCCACAGGAGATTCCATGACCTCTCTGGGAAGCCATTACCAGTGCTCCCATCACTTTTTTTCTGACGTTGAGGTGGAACCTCCCATGTTCCAACTTTCACCTGTTGCTCTTGTCCTATCGCATGGCACCCCTTAAAAGAGACTGGCCTTCTTGACACCCACCCTTCAGATATTTGTAGACATTAATAAGATTGCCTCTCAACCTTCTTTATACCTCAGTTCTATCAACCTTTCCTCATATAACAGGTGTTTAAGTTCCTTAATCGTCCTTATAGCTCTCCATTTGACTCTGTCCAGTAGATTCTTATCTTTCTTGAACTGGGGAGTCCAAAACTTGACAGAGTACTCCAGGTGTGGTTGCACCAGGGCAGAGTGGAGGTAAAGGAGAACTTCTGCTGACTTGTTTGACACACCAGGATACCATTGGCCCTTTTGGCCACAAGGGCATGTCCCATAGATAACTTACTGTCCACTAGGACTCCAAGGTCTTTTTCAGTAGTGCTGCTTTCCAGCAGGACAACTCCTAACCTGTACTGCTTCTTGGTGATGTCCGTCCCTAGATGCAGGATTTTGCACTTATCCTTGTAGAATTTCATTAGGTTCCTCTTTGCTCAGCTCTCCAGTCTGTCCAGATCACAGCCTTCTGCTCTATCAGCCAATCCTCCCAGCTCAAGGTCCAAGGTGCCTTACTATCAGTACTATCTCCTAAAGGAATGTGATTTTGCAACCATCTGTCCCTGCTCTTCAGCCATCTGGTGCAACACATTGCCTACCTGTGTGCACTTTATGCAGTGATCCACATTGACATCAATAGAGGCATCTAGACACCTGTTGCAAGCTGCTGCCTATACAGAAATGTCTTCTTGCTCAGTTCTAAGTGGATGCATCAGACTTCACAGGTGCTGTCTCCATAATAGCCACATCCAGCTCTCAGGTGAGTGCCTCCCATTTCAGCAGGTCCCTGATGCCTGCGCTGCAGGACACTGTCCCTGCAGGACATAGGGCTGCTCTGCACTAATGGCGGCTCTCCCAGTGGCATGAGAGCTGTTCTGCACAGACTGGGTGTTCCTAGTTTTCCTGTGTTTCAATATCCTGCCGTTGCTCAACAGCTCTCCATTCCTGTCAGCCTCAGCCTCCCCAGTGAGAGAGAACTGCTGGCTCCTAATGGGTTTCCCTTTTCTCCTGTGTCTTTTCCCTGGCTTTCCCTTCCCCCAGTCCTCCTCGGCTATCTTCCTGCATTGGTAAAACACTCACTGGCAATACAGGCACTAATTTTTCTTAACTTGCAATTCCATGAACTTTTTTGATAAAAGAAAAGTTTTCTGCTTTTTTCTGTAGTCATCCTTTACAAAATTTCCCCTCTTGAATAATATTCCTAATATCCTGTTCCACTGTTGGCTAGCAACCTAGTGAAGACTAAAATGTAACTGATCGATGTGTTTGTCAATATGACCTGCTTATATATTTTTATTTCTAGTTTAACCTAAATTTAGCTTTAAGCCATGAGAAATAATATTCTTTGTTTTCAAGATTATAAGGAAGAATTAATTACCAAGATTAATATCCAGTGACTTACATAATGTATTGCACTTCATTTCATCTTGTCCTTAGACTTGAGGTGTATCACTCTGGAAAAACCAATGCATAGAGAAAACAGAGAGCAGCAGGCTGGCAGGTCTTGCACATGTTAATTCTCATTTTTGTCAAGGATTTTTAACAGATACAATACAAACTATAAGCAGTTGATTTTATTTTTTTCCCACACCTGGAAAACCTTGAAAGCATTTTTTGCACATAACAAAATTCTTGGAATCTTAAACATAGAAAGCAGTAGTTGCAAACCTTCTTGTGGCATTTATACATCATGACTCTTTTAACACATTGCTGTAGTACAGCTGGCAAGTTGTTGGGGCCCACAAAAACTCATATTCCATTGATAACCATTTGTATTGGGAAATCTACAGCCGGTGAAGTGTTGGCAAGAACCTAATATTTAAAAATCAACATGTATTTATTTGTGTTGTGTGATTCTAACTGCTAAAGTCTATATAATCCACTTGTTTTGTTTGTGCATCAACCCACTTTTTCTGTAATGTACAGAATGCCATGCCATATTTATAACACTTGCAGTCTGAAAGCCTTATGTTACCATCACTAGGTGCAGATACCAGACACTCCCAACACAGACATGGTATACAGAAATTGCAATCACCTTCAGCTATACCACAACAGCAAAAATGTAGAGATCCTTCAAGAAGTTCTGCCCATATCAAATATGAAAAAACACCTAGAAATTTTTGAGGTGTGTCACATCTTAGTACATGAGGTATTTTCTATACAGACAGTCTTTCAGGTAGGAAAGATGTCTCAGCCAAGCCTTGAATTACATTACATATGTATTAAGGTTGTGAGGAATTTCAGCTGATTCCACCAGGAATCTCTGAGTTGCCTTCACTCTGCTGTTCATGTATAATGTTTGTTAGATGGTTTGCACATGTTGATACACATGCAGATACGATAATACCTGCTGTGTCGGGTAACGTGAGCCTGCAGCATCCATGTCTCTGAAAATGACCCTGAAAAAGTAAGCTAGGCCCATTGCTGTTTCTATATATAAAACTGTTTGTTTAATTGGTGGACTGTACCAAGAATAAATAATGAGGTAATTCTGAAGATCATTCTCAGAACAGTCAGCTAGGATTGTTTCTGCAAGTCAAGGCTATCTCTTTTGTTGTTGGTTTGTGGTTTGTTTGTTTTTTTAAAGGTTTCATTATCTGAAGGTAAAAGAGCTTCAGATAAATTTAGATAAAAGCAATTTTAGGAACAGGAAAACATTTAAAGGATGAACCATTCTGCACGTAACTGAAGTTTTGGAATGTTTGTTTATTGAATACCAACATTATTGTATGTTCAAATCCTAAACAAGATTGTAGATGTTTTTTTCCATTACAAAGGAAAAAAAAAAGCTTAGTCAATTAAGGAAAGCTACCCTCATTTTTTCCCAAGGTATTCTTCCAGAGAGCCAGAGAAAGTAAAGGCAAAGGGATATGCCCAAGATGACAAAGCAATACTATGATGAAGTGTGAAACTGAAACTAGCCAGTAGACCTTAGAAGTCTTGTAATTTTTTTCCCTCCATACCCTTTTTTTAATTCTGAGATGCTGTTATTCATTAACGGTTGAATGTAAAGGTCTTTAGAAACTGTCTAGTGGTAGTCTGAGTAGCAGACACTGTAGTTACTCTTTGATTCCTAGGACTGATACACTGCTTTACCCTAAGCCAAATCTGGGCCACCTCCAATATAGCTCTGGGACCCAATATGACATCTGTCCTATGGCATTAACTCACAAATAAAACCTTTCTAGAGGCCAGTTTTATCTTACCTTATTTAACTGTCCTATAAAGGGGAAAGAAGAGGCTTAAGTAGTAGCATTCAGCCAGATACCAAGAAGTTACTGTTTTGCTGCTAGGATTTTTGAGTTTAAGTCTCTGTTAAAAGAATGAGTTTCAAATACCACAGAGAAATTCAGGCTGGCAGGTAGGACCCAGCTGACAGAAAATCTGTATTTTTAAGCAACTGTGATTAGCTTGACCCTTATTGTTAGGGTTACACTACTTAAACCAGCAGATTCCAAAATAGGATCAGGGCCAAATCTGTTATGATCTGTTTTCATTTATCTAAAAGGCTCACGTGGACTTAATTGGTTACTGTGTGTTAAATAATCAACAAGTAAAAAGGAATATGAACACATTTGGTACAAAGAGGAAGAGAGAGTGCAGCAAGTAACTTCAACTTTGAAATGTGTTATTTCATCACAATCTTAACTTCCAAAGCTGACATAATGCCTCATTTTCAGCTAATTGCGTCTTGACTAAACATCCAAATCTTCAATTTGGAAGCTCAAAGAAGCAGCTCTATGACGGGTTTTTTTCAAATGTGCATAGATGCCAACTGCAGTATCTAGGCATCTTACAAGTTAAAATAGTTCAAAATAGAAATGAGAACTCTCTAATCAACTTGATCCAAGGAAGAGGGGAAACAAGAAAAAATGGTTATCCAGTGCAGGAAAGGGGTGAAGCTGAGGAGTCTTTTCATTAGAAGAGATCTATGTCCTATCCCCTCTTCCTACATCAACAATTTTGCTTTACCTCTTTGTATCAGAGAACATGTAAAAACCTACACTTGCTGCACTAGTTATCTACTAAATTATTTAGTTTTTACAATGTACCCTTTAGGAGTAAAAAATCTTTCTTCAAATGCAGACAGTCCATATACCAGACTATAAAAAGTGTAAAAAAACAAGCAATAAAATTAGTGCAAATGCCAGTAAACACGGTCATTACCAAATAAACAGCAAATTAGACATTAAGTTTTTTACAAATCAGCAGCTTAGCTTCTACAGTACTGCATTTTATGATAGTGCATTGTAAGGCTACATTACCTAAGAAAAATCAGTATTTCCCAGGTCTTTGTCATTAGTTAAACTCACCAAGTTTAACCAAAGTTAAACTTATTTCTGTAACTATGCTTATTAACACCCACTCTGCCTTTCAAGCTGTTAACACAGGGACAGCATAAAGTTGTTACAAACACTGAAGGATTTCCCAGAGATGCCAAAACTTAATTGATACTAAAATAGCATTCAAATATCTAGTTTCCAAATGCAGTACACATAGCTGGGACTCACTTCATGACATGTAACAAGTAATATCACTATGCAATGTACTCACAGTGCTGGCTCATCAAGAGTACCCAATTTTAATAATTGCAGATCTGCCTCAGCTCCCAATTAGCACTGTACTAAAGAAGTCTACAATTCTTAATATGGGCCTGGATGATCTCCAAGGCAAGAACATGAGCTGCTATTCCTTGTGGAACCAATATTTGATCATAAATAACTCAAAACACTGTACACTACATCTCCAATGCCAGTAAATCTGTAACATACAAACTAGTGTGGCTGGGAATACATCATCTTGTTTTCCCTACATATCCTCTTTTTTGTCCAGTGTCAGAGAGATAGTATCAGGCAAGTAAAGTTCTGGTCCTCTACTGCTTGGCTCTTTGTAAGTACCTTGTCTATTAATCAGCGCTTTCATAACTGCTCTTCATCCTGAATCTTTTCAAGCACAATCAAATAGTTACATGTACTCTCTGCGCTTCTTAGGTGCACTTTGTAATTCTGGAAAGCATACAATTTCATGAAGCCTTCTGCTTTTATACATGACAGGCAAGATTTCAGCTGGTGGCATGTATCAGTTAAATATGAATCCAAATCACTGCTTCCTTAGCTATTTATACAAAATAGTTTTTCAGTTAAATATGAGAATCTTTATTTTATGCCTACCTAACTAAATAACTTTTGTCCACATAAGTCTCAGCTCACACAGAGCAGATGAATAAACTAAACGCTAGTTGCCAATTTACAATATTGTATTTATGCTTCCACCCTGTGCATACTGAATGATGGCAGGGGTGAGTGAATCAGGTGGGATCTTTACAGTTTCCCAAATGCCACCATCTGAGACTATTTCATTAGTAGTATTTATGAAATAAAGAATTTTAAAATATGGGATCTAAGGAGAATCAGACTTTGAAATTAAAGCAATCCTTGAAAGATAAAAGACACATAAACTGTCAGAGAACTAGGTGTGAGAACTGCAGAGGAGTTACAAGGGTTGGTGGAGAACAGTGCTGGGGGAGATAAGACTGTATGCTTAATAAAAAACAACCATTTATGGAACATGCATAGTCTATGGTGCTCTTCCTTCCTTCCTAGGATACCTCTGTGTCTAATTCCATAAGCACCAGTTCAGTGTAGTAAGATAAGGTACTGAAGATATCCAACCTAGACTCCACAGCTGAATCATATATGCAGCAGCATGAGTATGGGTGGTAATAAAACTGGGTTGCATGAGTGAGCCAGTTGCACACTCCTAATCCCAAAGCAGAACAGTGACACAAAAGGGATGGTGCTTAAAAGGTAGGACGCACATGTATAATTAATTTTCAGGGAGCACAAAATGTTATGATCACCTTCAGATTTTCCCCATCTGTTGCTAAGCAGCATTCTTTAGTCATAAGTTTTGACTTAAAAAATGAACAGCGGCCTCCGCACATTTTGCTATTTTTACATTTTAAACTGTTCTTTTGCCAAGCTTGCAGTACAGCTCTATTGCAAAATGCTCTGAAAGAGAATAGAATGAGCACAGAAATATCTGCACCCCTTGTGAAAAGGACTCAGTTACTACCTGTGCCTCTCCAGTCTCCAATAAGGAATTAGGAGAGCCTCCATTTCCCATGTACCAAAGTAAATACTTTTTGCTTGCTAGGCAAAAGTGAACTCACACCATGGAAAAGGCAAGAGTAAGAGTACCATACATTTGGGATTATGTATGCATCATCAGTTTTAATCTGCAAAAACAAAAGCCCTGAATTTTTCCTGCAGTATGGTAAATTAACTATATTCTTTCAGACTCTACCAAGGATGTTGTTCCAATGTTCAGACCCATTCAGTGCTCTGGGCATTCTGACAAAAATTAAAATTAAATCAACTACTTCTCATTTAATTAGAAGTAAGAGGCTGGCTGGCAACGTTCCAAAACCAATACCAAACACCCCCACTGAAAACACTCTCTCAACAGCTTTGGAGCACATCCACAGATTTCAGCGATCCTCACTCTTGGAAGACCAAGAGAAGCAATTACAATGTTCAGGATCTTTCAAAAACTGTGGGCTACTAATAGCCCACCCTGAGTTCCTATTATCTACAATTTAAATACAGTACACCTGGTGTCATGGTTAAGCACAACCAGCAGCTAAGCACCACGTGGTGGTTTGCTCACTCTTCCACCCTCCATTGGGATGTGGAGGAGAAGTGGAAGAAAAAGGTAAAATCTCCTGGGCTGACATAACAGCTAAATAGGACAACACAAGGAGAGAAATAATAATAACACTAATAAAGTAGTATATGTGTGGCAGGCAATACACAATGTAATTGCTCACACAGAACCTGATCCCAACTGAACTCACAACATTGGGATAAACAAAAAGACATACCATCTTAAAGAACAAACTGACCACCAGCTCCTTTGATATTCATTGCATGAACTTGTAAAGGGGAATCATATTGGCAGTTTTGTAGAAGATGTTACCTGGAACAGATGTCTTCCAAGACACATTCAATATTGAAGACACATTCAATAGTTACAGATGGGTTTTTAATTAATTAATTACTACAGAAAAGGCAGAAGTTTTTTTCAAGGTGATAGATTATATTGTTTTCTGGCTAGTCGTTACTGGAGAGCAGTAAATAAGACAATAGCCACTATCATTAGGGCTTCTTTGGGTCTTTTCAATCGTGGGGTTTTTTTCCCCACTGACCAAGGATGGGATAGAGATTGTGGGGTACTCTGCTGAACCATAGAATGTATCTTCAGTTCTCTAGAAAATCTTTGCACCCCTGTGTCTTATGCTTACTCCTTCTGCAAGAAAGGGAATATAGAGCTCAGTGTTATTCTTGGAGGCAAATATCAAGTGCTCTAGTTGAACTTTTCTGTAATAAGAAGGAAGTCTTGTACAGGTTCATGCCCAAGACAGGAAAGGTGGTACTCCAAAGCCATGAGCTATTGTGAGGAGCTGGACAATTTCCATAAAGTAATATTATGAGAGACACTGTTTTGATGTAGTTATTTGTTGCTTTAAAAGTGCCTTCCTTTTCACTGGCTTGTCTCACCACACTGACTTATGACTTAAAAGCCATAAATACCTTAAAGGAATTTGTATCAACTGTGTTTAAAACTCGCCCTAGCTTCTGGCAGGAGGCCAAAGAGACAAAACTGCTCTCCATACCTGCAGACCCCCTTTGGTAGGGTTGAACCTACAGCCCTACCCTCTTTCACTGAGGGTGCAGATACGGAAAAACCAGCACCAGCTCATTCCTGTTTCCCATGTTCTCTACACTCTGTAAAGTTACAATCTGTACTTCTGCAGCAATAATGTAATTTCGATTCTTAGGTACAAGTTAGGAATATAATTTATATGTTGCCATCACCAGAAGTCACAGGTAAACTTTTTATGCTTCTGTTTTTTTAATTTGTTGGCTAACTTAGAGAGAGAAAAATGCGAAGAGTGAGACTGCACTTGGTCAATATAACCTCTCTGTAGAAAACGGATGTCTTGTGTTTTCAGGAAAACAGAAAAATAAAAATTCTTTGTAACAGAAACTATTCTAAAAATATGAAAATCACCAATATTCCTGTCTCTAGACCAGCTTTTGACTCCCAAAACATTAAAAGGTTGTAAGATTTCATAGGATAGGGCAGCATCAGATATTTAGTGATTTTGAAGGATACTACAGCTGTTCTGAGCATACTTCTTGGGATGATTTGGTGAAGCCTCCTTCATTTATCTTTGGAAACTAAATGTACAAAATGACGAGATCACTGCAGTCAGCTGAACCCCTGGTTTGTGTGAAAATGTATTGACTGCTTCTGAGTGCTTTGAACTAATGTTTACACATTTCTGACCACTTTAAAGTATTTGCCTATGAAAAAAGGCCTTGAACTAAATGTACCCCAACAGTTGTTACAGTGCACCGTTCTTTTTAACTCTATCAGTCTCATCTACTTCCCTGTTACCTGCATGTTGGTTACTTTTTCTGCTGTTTTTACTAACAGCAATAGCTGTTTGATCTTATGTAGTAATTTGCCCTGAATTTAGAGTTTCATTTCTTTCAGTTTCAGAAAATGATGCTTGGACCCAACAAACATCCACTGATCTTGTATATTTACCATTTCTCTGTCTTAGCTTTGAAACTTTTAGGACCTTCTATAAATAATGTAATGGCAAAGCACAACTATGGTCTTAATCTCTGTGCTGTTATAGTTATTTTTCTATTTTCCTAGCAAGCTGAAATTTCAGATAAACTCATTTTATTCAATTTCACTGTAATAGTTTTGTAATCCTAATTTAATTAATGAGATGCTACACATTAGACTAAATATTTATTTCTAGTTGTTTCCATTTCAGCTTCTAACAGCAGACTCACATCTGAAATACTTTATTACTAAAGTACATCTGGAGCAAATTACAGGTTTTAATGAAATCTTCACACAGTTCATTTTTAACTTTCCAGATCATTGCTGGTTTTATTTCTGGAATCCAATAAAATTTGTTTAGCTAACTGTAATCTAGAGGAAGGTAAGAGAGAGAAAATCTGTTTTAAACAGGAAAAAAATAACACCTTTAGTCCATGTATCTAACTTGAACAAGTAATTATTTGAATGTCAAAATATGCCTATGATGAAGCCTATCAGAATATTGTTTAGAATCTCAGAGCCATAAGAAATTAAAAATTACTTTTAACAAAAAAATACATGTAAGTGTTGCAATTGCCTGTGCTATCCTGAAAAAAAATCCTTGGAGAAGGGAACCACATCTTGCTTTGTTACTAGGTAGCAGAAGCATAACCCCAGCAAGCTCCAGCGGGGTGGCTAATGCAAACAGTAAAGCAGTAACAGATCATTGCACCAAGAGGCAGCGCAGTTCCGAATCCGCGATCAAAGGAAAATGAAGAAAACCAAGTTGCATAATAGCAGGCCTAATGCAGTATTACACAACAGCGCTAGCTCTGGGTTAGTACAAGGCTGTTCCTTGGTAAGAGCCTCCCAGCTGTGAGCACACTACAGCCTATCCATTGCAGGAGCCAGTCTTTGTGCATGCACATGCCTGCAGAAACAATGCAGGTGTTCTCTACTGTGTGTTCTAAGCTACTTCACCAGGATTCCAAAACCCAGGAAATGGGGCATGTTCCTGCTGATCGGTTTGTATTCGATCAAGTTATCACCTCAGATATTTATACTTCAGCCTGAGGGGGAAATACTCGAGTCACAAACCCCACCTCATTCACGGGTGTTTGCACAGTCCCCCTCTGCAGCCAGACACCGAGTTTTGCTTTGTATTTTACATTTGCGCGGCTGCAGCACCTGGCGGGGAGCTCTGTGGAGCCACCTCCGAAGCTCCACCCTACTGACCAACCTCTCCTCAGCGTTCCGGGAAACACCCCCTCAGCCAGAGGTGCCTGGAGCGGATAGCAGTCTCAGACTCTATTCTAATGGTAGAATACTCTCTATTCTAATGGTAGAATACAGCCTGAGCTAAAGGCCAGTAACAGGTAATACAGGCGCGAGACACCAGGCAACCAGGAGCCCCCACCCCGTGCGGCGCGCTCGGCTCCGCCCCGCCCGGCCCCTCCCCTAGCGGTCCCTCCCC
>VZRI01010733.1:272210-296806 GCA_013397515.1 Upupa epops | reverse complement strand
ACAGGCCTCCAACTAAACTCTGTCCCTTTGACCACTACTCTCTTGCTTCTATCCTGCAGCCAGTTCATGATCCACCTCAGTACCAGTCCACACTGCCTCAGCCTGGCCATGAGGATGCTATGTGAGACTGTCAAATGCCTTACTGAAGTCAAGACAGACCACACCCACTGCTCTGCCATCATCTATCCTCCCGGTTATGCCCTCATAAAAGGCCATCAGTTTGGTCAAGCATGACTTCCCCTTGGTGAAGCCATACTGACTGTCCCTAATGAACCTTTTGTCCCTGATGTGTCTAGAGATAGTGTCCAGTACAAATTGTTCCATCACCTTTGCTGGAATGGAGGTGAGGCTGACTGGTCTGCAGTTACCTGGGTCCTCCTTCTTACCCTTTTTGAAGATTGGAGTGACATTTGCTAACCTCCTGTCTCTGGGCACGTCTGCTGACTTAGAGAAGATGACAGAGAGTGGCTTAGCAATGACTTCCACCATCTCCCTTAGCACACACGGTTGTATCCCATCAGAGCCCATGGATTTATGTACATTTAGTTTGCTCAACACTTCCCTAACCCAGATATAGAAAATAAGGGGCTCAACTCTCAACAGAATGAGCATTGTTTTTCTAACAGGCGAACTAATTTGAGAGATTTTCTTCAATCAGTGCCATTTTGAAAAAAATTTAAAATAAAAAACTGTCACAAATGTAATAAGCTAAACATAATTAATGTAGTGATAATATGGATAATGGTTAATAGTAAGTATTTTACCTGACTGGTCATTATTTGTTCAGTCACATTTTCATCTTTACTGCTTCTGTGTGCTATTTCTGAAACCTACTGAAAAAAAACATAACAAACCAAGAAAAGTGAATTTTGGACCTTTAGCAGTTAGCACTGAAATGTTATTAATAGCTCTAAGTGGCTTTTAGATACCTTGTAAGTATTTCCAAAGGGTTGGACTTTTATTATAGTTTGTTATCATTGATTTTTAAATTCTGCGATGAAATAGTTGTAGGCTTCAGAAATCTGAGGAAAATTGTTTATGGATGTGCAGAAAAAGTTATTCAGCATAATTATAAAGTGAGTATTAAGGACTCAGCTAATTTGGAAATGAGAAATAAAGTTTGCTGTAGGTGTGCTTTTACACTTGATAGGGCCAGCTGCATTCTGAAAACCTGATTCTTGCCCTTTTGTGAGATGGGAAGAGGAATTGCCAAGTTAGTCATATGTTGACTTAGCACATTGTCTCAGATAAATATCATTAATACTTAATGTTCAAATGGCAATGATATTTGAAATGGTACTGGTCCCCTGAGTGCTGATTACCACTCCAATGTAAGAGCTAATCTCCCTACCGTAAGGATCTTCAAGTCTTTCTAGGCATTGATGGACAAGTAGATCCAAGAGCTTCATTGGCAACTGTTAAGAAAACCTGCTGGATGCAGTACCTGAGCTTTTTAAGTGTCTCTTTTAGTGTTTCCTGACACATTGAAAGTTAAAAAAAACCAGACAAACCCAGCATCTTGCAATTCCTGTATTATTCCCACTGAAGATTCTGGTGTATTGCAAACTACTAACAATATCCTTGACATTTTTACTGAGTTTTATAAAAGAAACTTCAACCTAGGTGTTCTGACTGCTGACGTTCACACCATAATTCTGTAATGAAGTCATTACTGGAGCCCAGTATTGCTAATGTGTAATCTGGTGTGACTGTTAATAGATACAGCATGACTGACGTTTCTCACAGGTGTAAATGAGTGAGCAGTGTTAAGGTAAGCCTTTTGACTTGGCCAGAGTTTGAATGCATTGTGATTTTTGTACTGGTTTTTTTCCAGCAGATTTCTAAAATTACAGCTGATTTACTACATAGTTGTCATCCAGGTTTCATCATGTTTGGAGAGCAGAATACTAGTTCTAGTGTCTCAGGTAGCAGGGAAGTACTTCCCCCTTTCTAAGATTTTTCTAAGGAAATATACTTTGTCTTTTGAAGATAAAATGTTTAAAAATAAAGGAAGTGTTTGTCTTCAGCAGTTAAGAAAGATAGCAACCACCTACAATCTGTGAGAACACTTACATAAGACTCACACTGTACAGGAGTTCTTGTTTGCCAATTCTCTAACGCTGCTTTATGTAGTTGTCAGATAAATGTGAATAAAAGCCTTGCTCACAATGCTGTTGTATAGTGTATTTTGGTAATCTAGTCTGAAGGGTAAGCAGGAAAAGAATTTTGTTCTAGTTTTCACATTACAATTCTTAAATGATTTGCTGAATTCTGTGGAAAAAAAACAATAACCCCCAAAAACACAAAAATCAAAACCCAATGAAAACAAAAACTGAATTCTTTTGGGTGTTTTGGAAGAGCAGTGACTCAAATAAAACAATATTAATAAATTGTAGCACTTGTTTAGTGTTTTTCATACCAAACAGAATGATGGTTCATACAACTTAGTAAACCTTTATATGCCTTGTTTTCAAGGGAGGCAGTGAGAACTCTTGAAGCAACAACTGATTTCTGTAGTTTAGATTACCATTGTGTACCCTTGATGTTTCTTGGATTATGCAGAGTAGAATACTGAAACTTTAATAGTACAGGTTTGTATTTATTCTGTACGTCTTTTCTCTTGAGTTTCAGTTACATTATTAATGCACTTGTGTATTGTTCTGTTTAATGTCAGGTTACACAGATAATCTTTACTATCTGTAAATGTAGATGGCAAACAATTCTTCAAGATTGAGGAGGCTAAAAGTATATGAGAAAGGGGAGGTAAATGTGGTATCTTTAAAATACTGTGCTATCAAGGTACATTGCATTCTAGATGCAAAGTTTCTTACTTTTGCGTATGATGACAGGATAGAGTCATTATTCTGTAGAATTTTATTTTAATTGGGGTAAACTAATACTTTTTCCTACTGTATTTTTTTTAATTTGTTTTAATTACTGATGTCCAAACAATCAGGTGCATGAGAAATGCCAGAATGAAATATGGCTTTTGAAAACTGAATATAGATAGATGTTGTGCATATCTTGTCTAGTTTCATATGAAGTAAGTGCTGCTGATTGCAACCTCCAGCTAATGTTAAAGCAACTGCAACTAAAATGAGCATGCTAAAAAATAGTAGCAGAAAAACTAGCTTGATTTGTGGAAGAACAACAAGACACATTTAATTCACACAACATAAAAACCCCAGCACGAAGACATGCAGAGATTAATCACACATTATTACATAACAGGTCTGAGCTGCTATCTCCACCTCCTCAGTGGGAAGAAATCTCCAGCAGTTTTTCCCTTGTGAGAACATGATGTCTACCTTTTACTCTATGCATATGGCCTAATGGTTTTTTTAAGGGCCATATGATCTCTGTGCCTGCAAGCCAGTTGTCCATTTCCAGCATGCTAATTTGTGTAGGCCACAAACAGAGAAAACTCTTATTTTAGACAGCAATAGATTGCAGGCACTCAGACTGCCGTCTTTACAGTATCCATTAGGTGTTCTGCTCATGGATTCAGTAGGGAGCTTTGTCTGAGACAGATCTTGATGATACAGGTCAGAGACATTGTTCTTCCTACCGAAAAAAACTTATAAATATTTCGTGGGGCTGTGTGGAGTTCTTTCTTGGGGAAAGATCAAGAGAATTTGCTGTTCTAAGCTCAAAAATATTTCAGTAATCTTATGTGATAGCAGTTCATCAGTGAAAATGAAGCTGGTGGAGATTAAAATGTGATTTGAGCTATGACTGAGGAATTTGAGTAATTCTGACATTTTGAGAATTTTAGAGTGTCTCTCATTCAAAAATGACATAACAATGTAGAAATAGGGTTGTTCTGCTGTTAAAAGATAGTTTGTGAAAATACCTAGATTTTTAACAGTCTATATGAAAATAGGCTTGCAACACCTTTACAACAAAAGAGTAGAAGAGGGCCTTCTGCCTGTAAGAGTAGTGACCTCATTCTGCTCTGTCAATTGAATCAGTGGTATCATCTCTTAAAGCAAAATAGCAAGAGGCAACAACACAGGTTGCAGTAAAAGAAATTCTGTTGGGAGGGGTTGGGAGGGACATTCACAGTGAGGTTACCCAGAGGTGGTGAAATTGCCAGCTCTGGACATTCTCAGAACCTGACAGGACAAATTCCTGAGCAGCTACGCAGGATTGGGGGTATAGGTGACCTCCAGAAGGTCCCTTTCTGACCTAATTTAGTCAGGTTTGTGCCACGAATTAAGCACATTTTGTGTGAGAAGTCAACTTCTTTTGAGTTGCACTGCAATGCTGCAATCTGTGGCATTTAATAGGTTGCATTATTATTAGTTGAACCTGTACAATAAAACCACATTTATGTACATTTCTGATACAAAAATTAAGAAATGGGTACGTAATTTGTTTATCAGTGTGTTGCAGAAATGATTAAACTGAAAGTGGTTTATTTTAAATCTGTCATGGGAAAAAGTTGATTAAAGCTAATATGCAGCACAATAAGTGTTAAACCTTTAGTAGAAGAAAATGTTTCTGTTAAATTCCTGTGGATTTAATGGCATGAACACAGCTAATGTGGCTGTGTCACTCTTTGAAAAGTGACTCTAAGGTGTAACTTACAGTCAATAAATTGTGGATAAAATGCTGTAGGTATGAGTAGATAAGCAGCTATGGTTTCACTTCAGACCTGCTCTGAAGAGACTTGCTTGGTTAATAATGTACTTAATTTGCATGGGTGAGTGGGAGTTTGAGGAGAGTGTAATGTCATAAATCAAATGAGAGCTGGGTAAATTATGCTTCTAAATGCTAAGAACAAAGAAAAAATGTCTTGCGTAACTGTAAGTTAATGTGTCTTCATTTAATATGAAAGTGACAATTAGTAACTATGGAAAATAATGAAAAATATGCACTTAACCATTGTAATTGCTCTAGTGAGCGTGTATCAAGCACTGCTTACTTATATTTCTTACTTTTTGAATTGGCACTTTTCAGCAACATCCCCTTTTGGTAGTTAATGTAGGCCATTCTTTGGTTGTCAGAATAGAGTTTTGTCACCCTAATTATTTTTTTAAAATACCAGGTACACATTGCATTTTAAAAGCCAAACGTGAGGTTAGACATTACTTCTTCATAACGTTCTTATTAATGTGCAAGGGTAGGGTTAGAATAGGCTGCCCAGGGAGGTTGTTGAATTGTCATCTCTGGACATACTGAAAAGCTTAGGGATGCGGTTTAGTGATGAACTCAGTACACTTAGATTAATGGTTGGACTTGGTAGTCTTAAAGATCTTTTCCAACTTAATTCTGTGATATTGTGATTCTGTGTGTAGTATTTACATTTACATTTACTTGATGTTTGAAATTTTAGATTGAGTATGGCCAAGCAATAGTGGTTTGTTTTGGTTTCTTTTTCAAAATAACTAAACCAATATCACAACAGTAAGACATTTCTCCAGTTTTATGGCTCGTGAATTGTTACAATTTTTCATTGTTCAAGTTTCCAAGAATCCAGAAATGAGCTTCACTGAAATCCATATTAATTCACTGAAATGTTAATGATAGAGTCTTGTGCTACAAAAAGCTTGTACCAGAAAGTCATACTTCTGTCTGTCCTCACTATAGATTGTGTACCACATTAATGATAGAAAAAAATAATAAATTACGTGTTTTATTCCACTTTGTATTTTACAATAAATAGCTAGTATGCAATAAAACTACTGTGAAAAGAATGTATGTCCACAAGCTTTCTTTGCTGGAAGGATGAAGGCTTTAGTGGGTTCAAGTTCTGTGTTACTAGTAAAGTTGATTTTTTTGATCCTAAAGAAAGTTGTTGCAGTACTCTGTGCAAATTAATTAAAAGGTAAATATTAATTCTTCATCCTCTAATATAAGCCAGTGAAAGAAAAGAGTGTTTTGCTGATAAAGGAACTGTGTCCCTTGCTAGAAGTGAGGGCGAGGAGGCTTCTGAACACCTACATGGAGAGTTAGCACCATGTATTTTTTCTGTCAAAAGTGAGCAGAGACCTGCCCTGCTTGTCAGAACCAAATGACTGTTAAATTGCTTGTAAATACATTGCTTAACTGTATTTTTGAAAAGCCTTAGTATTTGTGAAAAAATATAATATGCAAATAATTTTAAATTTAATCTTGTGTGAAACCAGAAGCCAAATTAAAAAATAGTGTGCTTACATGATTTTTTTCATTAATTTTATCAATTAGGCTGTGATTCAGAGATTGCTTGCTTTCCTTGTCTCCAGGTGGTTTAACATAATGGATCGCTTGGGAACAGCAGACACAGAGGATGACTCTGGATTACTAACACGGCTTGCTCCTAGTCCTCACAGTGAAGCAGTTGCACATGAATTTAAAGAATTATCATTGCAGCCCAATCAATACTTACCTCCTCTCAATGAACGAAAGAATGGTGAGTGCAAAAGTCATTGTTTTTTCTACATTGCCGACGTACTTGTTTTCCAGGTCAATAAAGATATTTATTTGATTTCAGTTGTTCTTCTCAGACCATGTTACTGTAGAGTTAGTGCTGCACCAAGTCTGTCTCAACCTGCTCACTTGTCATGGCAGCTTCTAAGCCTGACTTTGAAACACTAAGTAGAACATTTGGGAGGCATAAAGAACAGAATTGTCTGCAGTTTAAAAGTTTTAAAACCACAGCTAGTGTGCAATGGAAGTGTTAAACAAGTATTTTTGAGAGTTGTATTCTTAACAGACAAAATGGCATAATTGTCAAGAACAGGTTTCTTTCTGCAAAAGCTGTTTGAATTGAATCTTCACATGGTATCCCAGAAAGTTTGATTTACCACATAGTTTAAGGCTGAAGAACAAAAGAAAAATAAGGTTTACATTTTGGGGATCATTGTAGTATCATTCTTCATTGCTGATGTTGGCATGGCAACTTAGGAAAAAAGTGTTGCCGCTGTTAGAATATGCATCAGAAGAATTAGTTCTCAATCCAAATATTGGCCCATTCTTATTGGGGAGAACACAAGAACCTTTGCTTTTTGTGGGGTTTGGGTTTTTTCCTCACACTAACATCTAATGATGTTTTGTTTTCCCATATTTGTACTAAGTAGTTGTAACACTGAAATCAGGGGCTTTTGAGACATTTTTTAAAAATCACTTTAGCTGCGGTTAGCTATTAAGTAACTTGTAACAGTATAAGCATTATGAAATAAGATGAGAACTAGCATGTCCTGGCTTGAGAGCAGGAAAAAAAAGGGGCTGTGTATTGCCAGACTGTGTGTATATCAGGTCCTGGGAGAGAGGTCCAAGTCATGGTCTTTGTCTCAGAATTATGTGGAATGTTGTCTGTAACCAAGATGCTCCTGTTTACATAATGAGGGACTAACTTTCTGGTTCCTCATGTGCACACCCTTAGTTTTATATATCACTCCAAGAAAGAAAAACATAAAAGATAATATGGTAGGGGAGAGACTTAGGCCTAGCTTATATAAATGTGGGATGGCAACTTCTTTGACTATTTCAGTTTGTCTTTTACAAGTACTTTCTTTTTGCTGTTAGCGAGGATCTTGAAATTACTGTGTTAATAGTCAGATATGTATATTTTTATGTACTATGTCATCAAAGTGTTTTAAAGTAAGTGACTTGCAACTAGTTTATTAATATTTTGCTTAGGTCCTTAGGGATTGTTTTCTGAACAGCAGAAACAAATTGTAACTTGGGAGACGTTGCATTTTCTTGACTGCTGTTTGATGTTCAATTGATGATAGATACGACTATATCAGAAGGTTGTGTTAAGCAAAAGAAAGACATATTTTAAAAATTCATTTATAATGAGGCTAAAAATGCTGACTCTTAACTCATAGACGTCATAAAAAAAGACTGTAGTGGTGTTTTTTAATCATGTGTGTCTATACCTCTGGAAATTTTGTTTGGGTTTATTGAAATTGCCTGTAAAACCTAAGTGAATGACATAGGTATCTGTGTTGAATATAAGTCAAACTTCTCATGTCTGAAGCCTCCTACCTTGACAAACCTTGCAATATCTATCTTCAATATATGTTTATCCCTTTCACTTAATTTCATTGTTTTGTTATCTTCCTGCTTTTACTAAGAAGCTGTGAAATAAGTAGTAAAACAAAGTATATGATTTTAGATGCTGAACTTACTCATGCTTTCTCTTTGGTGTTTAATTTTCAGTTATTCTGTATTGGACAGTTGTTTATGTTTTTAGGCATTCTTCCTGTAACTTGAAAGTACTCTTGTGCTTTCATGAATTGATGAAATTATTTATGCATCTTGTCTTTAAATATAATCTGCTACTTTTTTTTTTTCCAAAGAAAATGAAGCAGCAAGAGATATTAATGCTAATGGTTTTGGCTTGCTGGTGTAACAAATGTCCTGCCACTGAAATGATGCTGCTTTAGTAGAACATAAGTAATTCCTAAAGGAACTTAAGAGGACCTGCCTGGCTCTTTTCCTGCTCTTATGCAAAAAGTCTGATACTATCTGGCTTTACAATGGCTGGCTGCTTTTGTTCCTGCAAGAAATGGGCGTTTGTGTTCAAAGAGTTTTCTTAGAACAACAAAAACATGTTTCGGTGCTAGCATACTCCAGAGCACCCACTCTCAGTTTTTGGTGGGGTTTTTTTAGGTTTTTGGTTAAAAGAAATAGTAGAAATTGTGAAAGTGAGAAGAAAATTTGTAAGCATACAATTTGACCCTGATGGAATTATATTGAAGTAACTTTAATTGTTATTACCAAAACTGCTTTATTCAGGATGGTTTTAACCATAACTGTTTTATGAAGTCTGTAAGCATCAGAGATTTCCTTACACAAATACAGCAGCAGGTAATAAAAAGACTGTTACATGTTTAAGGGTCCCTTATTCAATATTTTTCTTCAGGAAACATTATGCTTACTCTGAGCTTTGGTAGTGATCCTTTAAATCTTTTGTTTACTTGAATGAGTCTTTTGGCTGTAGTCCAGTAGAAGGCTCAGTTATTCTAGTACTGTTCTGCAGAGGGTTGTTAAGGTGGCTTGTACAGTTTAGTCCAGAAACTACCTTCCAGGCTTTTCCAATGACTCTAAGAGAGTGGGAGGCTTATGGTTTGCTGTGGTTTTGCTTACCTTGAAGATAGCCACAGCAGGGTAACAGAAACATGCAGTGAAATGGCAAGCGTGTACCTGGTGAACCAATAGTCATTTGAGATGTTCCTAACTCCTCTTCCCCTGGCCATGCTGCCCCAGGGATTCCAGTCACACAGCAAAGCTGATGTAAGACTTCAGATGAGCACAGCTCAGTATTTTCTTGGTGTAGAATCTTAAGGTTTAGACTAAGCTCCAGTGGAACTGTTATCTCTTAAGTTGACAGAGGAACACCGAAGTGCTCAGCCAACCCTGTTTAAGAGGTTGTAACTTCTAGTGGAGGATCAACAACAAACAATTGGATGGCAGTAGCATCTTAAGCTACTGTAGCTGTTTACTACATGCAGGTGTTTGCTCCCTACATAAATGGGTAGTTTCTTTGGGGAGCAAGAGAAAGAAAAGCAGCAACATATTCTTGTCTTCTCAAATGTCATTTTTCAGGCAGATGCTTTCCATCATAAAAAGTCCATAAAACACAAACACTAACCAGTTAATGTTTCATATTTTAATATCAGGGCCCAGTAATGACAGTTTTCAAGCTGATCTGCTAGGTAAAGGTTTTATTGTAGGGCTGGGATACTTCAAGTGAACCATCTCTAAAACACTGTAATATTTTGGAGTTAGAAGAACACACTGTTTCTGTAAGGTAAATTTGTGTAAACATCAGGATGTAGTAACAAAGAGATGTCTTTCTTGATGTTTTATGTTGGGCTTCTAGACTTTCATTGGTTGAAGATTCTCCTTTTTCCCTTCAGCTGTTTTCATGTTAATGGTTCTGAGCAATACTGGATTACTAATGAAATGAATTTCAGTTTGTCATTAGTCTACATCTTTCTGGACAGTTGGGTAATACATAGGTTGCATTGATCATGTAAACTTGTGCCCTGTTTATTGCAGCATTTTGTCATGCCTGTTCTCTGGAAGCTAACTCTCACTCCACTTGCCAAAAAGCAGCAAAAGTTACCTTTTCATTGTTTCAACTTTTCACCCTTGTCACTTACTGAGTGGACACCAAAGATAGACCTGTGATTCTGGAAGTCTAATGGCAACCACTGATGTATAGTTTACCTGTCATGTGAGCAGCTGGGCTCCTCACATAAACTGTGGTTGGTAAACAGGGCTCATGGTTTGCAGAACTGCCTGAGGGATGCTGGGCTGTGTGTACACTGTATTTGTGTTATCAGTCAAGATGCTGTGTCCTTAGGAAGGACAGTGGTGGAGGGAGGAGAAAAGTGACACAGATAAGGCTCTTCTCTGGGAGCAGGAGGTAGAAAAGTGATGACTAGGTGTTGTGCAGTTAGACTGTGGTGGAGGAAGAATGACAGAGTAGCAGGCAGCGTGGCACAGCTCAAGTACTAGTCAGAACAATATGCTACCCACGCACTGTACCACAATTTCACAAGCTTCTGTCTGAGAGTCGAGAGGTGGCAAGAGAGGGAAGGATAGGCTGTCTGCTGGTGACAGCAGGAGGGTGGATGAGAGTGATGCTGCTTGCAGCCTTCCAGCCTGCTGTTCCAGAGCCAAAGGGTGGGAGGAGATTGCATATTCAGATACCATCAGAAAAAGGAAGCACTTCGTGAGCAGAGCATTTTCATGCTGGATTAGTACTTGGATTGGTGAGCATGCCCAAAACCTCCAAGTATATTCTAAAAAAACTATTTAGATACAGTAGTATACAATTTATCTAACTTTACCATGTAAGTGTGTGTATATGTATAGTGTACTATGTATACATAATGTATGTGTTTAGAAGAATGTTTGTTCTTCCATGGAGGTACCAAAACTCTTGACTGGGTGCTGTCCTGTGCAGCCTTTTCCAGCTGACCCTGCTTGAGCAAGAGGTTGGGCTAGTTTCCAGCCTCAGCAATTCTGTGATTTGTCTTTCCTTCAAGGTTTAATAGTGCAAATATACTACTAAATAATCCTTTGTAAGAACACACAGCATATTGTAATTAATATATATTTGTTTCTGTGTTCTGGTAATTCTTTCTGTGTGTTGTGTTTTGGGGGAAGTTTGTCTTCTAATGTGTGGGTTCTTTTGGTCTTCCCGTAAATATTTGAATGTTGTCGTATCTGGTACAAGATGAGAGAGCAAATTGAGTAGGTACAGATTTCCCAGTAAGTCTGTCTTTGTCATTGGTACTGCCAGTTCCCACAATCCTAGCATTCCCAGGGCATCAGTCAGTGTCTACAAGGAACAATTTTCAAATATTAAAGCATGTGAAAAGACATACAGGCCAAAACTCAGTGCTCTCTAGGGACTGTGACCTCTTAAATGGAATATATTCTGACATTTTCACAGGCTACATGAAAGAATTTCAGCAAGGTCATTCCATTTGGTAAACTTCTAAACAAACATTCTGTCATTTTAGTGTGATTTATAGATTTATTTATTTTTTTAATTATCTCCTCATTGTGAAGAGATTAACATGGGAAGCATGACCTGTGACCGATACAATTTAAGGCATCTGGTATACATGAAAAGTTTCTGTTAGAGGCCTTGGCATTAAAGTGATTGTTGGAGATACAGAAAGTATGCCTTCCTTTAAAGAGATCTCTTGATTAGACTGTATTATTCAGACTTCTTTTTCCTGAAATTCCTTCTAGTTAACTACAGGTATAGCTACAATGTTGAGTTAATTCCCCTATCTGTGTATGTTACTGTTGAGATACTAGCTTCTGATGCAACCACTACAAGAAGGTAATGTGCGTAAACACAACTGGTAATCAGTATGTACGTATATAACACACAGAGACAGAAGTCTCCAGTTCTTGAGGTAATTCCTTAGTCTCATCATGGTACACAATGATATTTAGAAAATTACTTAAAGTTTTCTTTATAATTTTTGAAAAAACAATTAAAAAGATAAATACAAGCATAAGATTGTCTGTATGACATGTACTGCCAAGTTGTTTGAGAAATGTCTTTAAGAGTTCAAAGAACTTATGTGCTCATATAAAAATGTTTTTCAGTCTTTTTAACAAAATAAAGCAGAATAAGAAAATCTATGGGAAATGGCAGTGTGGGTCAGGGGAAATAAACAAAAGCCCCTCACAGTTGGAGATAACATTAATACTGTTTAAAGAAGTAATAAAATTAATTAAAACAAGGATTACTTAAATTAATAATTTATGTGGTCAAAGCATTCTTTTTCCATGTGAATAAATGATTACACCATGATGAGGAACTGGATTATCCTAATACAATATAAAGGACCTAGAAATTCATCAAGGTGTGTGGAAAGCCAATGTAAAATTAATGTTTAAGTAATTAAGCTTCTTTTTCCACTTGAAGATCTCATGGTAGTGAAATAGATTACATTCCTAACTAAAGTTGGTGCCTTTTTGGTTTTGGTTGGGTTTTTTTTGTCTAGAGTTTAAATTCATCTGTAGGACTTGGTGTGCTTTTCAATGGGATTGCAAAGGAATGAGCTCCATATGAAGTAAAGAGTTGGAATTTACTGTTAAAGCAATTGTTGCTTAGTTACTTCATGTTTAATTAGGTTCTGAATTTGCTCACAGTGATGACACTCACCAGATTTGGTGTGGTTTTGAGTAATGTCATAAATTTCAAATGACAAACCAAGTAAAGCTGTCTTTTATCCTTTATTCTAAAGATTGGTAGGACAAAGTGAGTAATTTGAATGGTAAAGGATTAAGCTCCTACTCTTGGAGTCTTTCACCAATTCTTTGAAGAGAAATGTAGATATTTAGCATTCTTAGAAACAAACAGTGGCAGTAACTCAGTGAAAAGGACTTTCAGAACCGGTACTATCCCAACACAGGACTTCTGTTTAAAGTATCAGTGTGATGTTGGAAGCTGGTGTCAGTGCTCCTGTTGTTTATGCAAGAGCTTAAAAATTTACTGTTGTATTCTTGAAATTCTAAGTAAACCTGAGCAGTAGGTCAAATGTAGCTTTATATATGAACCATTCTGGTAAGAGCGAGCTCCTAAATGGCAGCTGGATGGCTCTGGGGATCATGAGAAAGTGCTCTGCTTTGAATTCTATGGGACCTGCTCATAATTTGAAGACACTTTTGAACTATTGATAATTGTGAGTTAGCAGGTGAATTTAGTACTTGAATATGCTAACCAGCTAGCAGAATTTCTGTTCTTTCAAGTACAGTTCTTCAGAGTGGAGAGTTGCTCATAAAATCTTGCACTTTTCCTGTGTTACAGTACTGCAGCTTTAGCTACAGAGCTGCTGGCAGTTGTGAAAGGCCTCTGGGTGCCTGTGAAACTGTCTCAGAATTTTAGACTTTTTGAATTATTTTAATTGTTTCACAAAAAGCAGAATAATACTGTTGATCAGTGAAGTCACCAGTATGCCCAACTTACCATTTGAGATTAGATTAATATATATTTTGGACTACTGGGAAAGCAAGATGTTTGAACCCATGACATGGGAGGTAAATGCCATTCTTTGTGCAGATTTTTAAGAAACTGATCCCTGGTCAGAGTCTCCAGGCATTCTTAATACTCACAGTGGAACTACATCAGAACAAAACCTATTTTATTTTTCCAAGATGTCTGCCTCTTCCCCAGCTATTCAACATTGTATAGAATTTCTTGGCAACTTCACTATTTGGTTACATGGAAATAGCAACATCATATTGACTGTTCATCTCCTGTTTTTCTTATGAAGTTACTTGCAAATTACAGTAGAGATTTTGTTCAGACTTGTTAAAAGTGGTGTCAGATATTAACCTGCATGCTAGCTTGTGTTGAACTGCAAGGTGAATTTGAAATAAATTATTAGGTTTAGCTCCAAATGGCTGACATATGTGCATACTCATTCCTGTAAATTCTGCTGTGGAGTGGCTACCCTTGAAAAGGGGGAGGAGTATCCGGACAGCAGGAACGCCATGCTGCTGAGGCATATCTTTCTGAAGAGGCAAGAAACATTCATGAAGCTTTGAATTGCTGTTACGTGACTGCTGTTAGTGTGCTGTGGCATGCACTTGAGCCCTGGGCACTCTGAATTTATATACAGCACTATAAACAAATAGGAATGAATAAAACTACCTTCAGAACTTGAACATTTTGAAGGAAAGTACATTAGTCTTTGGGTTAATTCTGCACTTCCTTATTAGTGTGCCAAAATACTTTTCTCTGAATAATTTAGAAATTGCTTCAGACCAAAGTACTGATTTTTCAGAAGATGCAAGAAATGTGCTCTGTCCTTCCCATAAAACAATGCCTGCTGTTACGTGTTGTTGTAAGATTAGAATATAGCAAATCCCTCCAAACAGTTACCTTCTCTGTTGGTACAAGAAAATTGCAGTTATAAACTGGTCTGCTTGTACCTGTCTGACTGTATATATTGACTGTTTGGATTTTCATACAGGTTTAGTAAGTATGTGTTTGTATTCAGCTCGTCTAGAGGTTTGTGGAGTTTCTCTGCAGTAAATTTATATCAGATGCAGTGTTTTGGCTGCAAGCAGGAAGGTTCATTTGACTTATCAAGGAGTTCTTTCATGGTCTTTTTTTTCTCTTGTGTTCTGTAACAATCACTCCAAAAGCAGATATATTGGAATAGTGTATAATCTATATTTAAGGTAATAATTAGTATACAATTGATGTGCAAACAGTCTGCAATCGTTTTTCTTTCATCTGTATTTTCAGCAAGAAATTCATGAAGTTCATGTGGCCTAGTAAGCTCACATTACCTTTGAATCCACAGCTCTGCACAGATCTAGGGCCTCTCTTCTTCCAGCAGCAGGAAAGCAGGGAGAGACTTTCCAGTGCAGGTGGCTGTTACACAGCCCCACACCCCAAGGTATCAGTAGGTTGCCTGGGAGTGCACTGTTAGGTGAAGAGACAGTGCTGAACGATGCCATTGAGCAAAGATCCAAAGAGGCATGTTTTTTTCTGGTTTCCACCTTTTGAAGTTTCATGTGAGGTGTTTGTCACTGGAGAGAGATCTTTTCAAACCTGAGGTCAGAAAAGTGAAACGGATTTTTTGAGTGGAGATGTTGATTATAATTTCAGGCTGAAGGATTTAAAATATGAAGTAGGGGTGTGGAAAATACGTATAATGACATCAGTTTTTAGCCAAAGGGAAAGGAAAATGCACCTGGTAGAGTTCTTTGTTGACACGTAGTGATTACTTAAAATGAATATATAAGTATGTGAAATGCAACTAGTCTGTGGTTCCCTTGTGGCCACTGCCAGATAATTAGAGGGCATCCATTTCCCAAAAATCTTCCAGGTTGACACTGAAGTTGGTGGTTTATGTAAGATAAATGCTGAAGAGAACAGCAGATCAGAAGCTGTGGGAGGAAATACTCTGAGAACTGCTGGGAATAATGACATGTGTAATTGTAATACAAAAAGTAAAATTATAACAGACCTGTGTTTCCTATATTTACAGCAAGGAGCAAAATCTCTTATACTGCAAGGAAAAACATGGAAATAGTCACTGGTTTTCCCACATTTTGCTGCTAGATAAATGTCTCTGTAACAAGACCTGGGGCTGGGGTGACTAGGAAGGTTCCTCAGCTTAACTTTATAAAATGCTAGTGCACAGCTTTGCTTACTGGTGAAACTTAATGAGTAATGAATGTGCCAGTCAGGCTAAAGTAAAGTATTTAAGCTGCTTGCCGTAGTGTCCAGTGTAGGGGGAAGGGAGAAGTAAGGGGAGTAAGGGAGAAGGGCTTCAGCAGTAGTTTGTCTTAAGTATCAGCAAATGCTGCACCTTCAGCAACTGCTGGATTTATTTTTAACTGCTTGACTCATTCTTTGTCAGATGATTGACCATCAAGCTGCATATTGAAACACAAATGTGCAGAGGAAGCAAGCATAACTAAAGGAAAAGGAGGAGTGGTTGTCTGGGAAAAGAGGTGGGATTTGGGAGTTCTGCTTCACATGCTGTGTGCCTGCTGTCTGAGCTAGTTACAGGCTCAGGAGCAGACTGAGCATACTGCAGGGCAGGCTGGAAAGTGAAGGATGATGGCTGCTTTCAGCAGCACAAAGGCACAACTGCTCGTTTATTAGGAGATAAGTCCTAGGAGCAGTGTTCAGAACAGCAGCGTACTGCTTGGTGAAGAGTTTCAATTTTTTTTCTTATGCTGGATGTTGCCATTCTAAAGGATTCTCATCATGATCGATAGCTCCAAGAAGCAGCAGCAGGGCTTTTCTGAGATTTTACCTGCAGGAGATGTTAAGCTACTGAAGGAGAAGGAATGCCTTGAGGTGAACAGCCAGAAAACTCTCAAGGAAGGTCAGTGGCTTGCGAGTTGGGGAACAGAAAATGCCGAAGTGCTGGTCAGATTGAGTTCCCCAGTGTTTGTGCTTTAGATTCAGGAAGAATTAATGTATATTAAGTGAGGTATTGTTTTCCTTTTAAGAAAGTTTCTAAAAGCTAAATTTAGAATTTACCTGAAGCTATTAAAGTAATGGTGATAATAGCTTGATAGAAATCGTGTGAAACAAAAAGCAGTTAAGTACGGTTTGCAGAGTAGAATTTACTGCTGAATTACTCTGAAATTGTCCTGTAAATACTGCACAAAATGCTTCATAATGTCAATGCTGAGATAAATATAATGAAATAAATATAACTAAATCTGACACTATTAAAAATAGAATCCCATTGAACCTTTAGGTTTAGATATGAATTACTCGCCTACTGTCTTTCTCTAAAACTTCTCTCCCTTCTCCCTTCAGATTATAAATTAGATTTGACTGCTTGCTAGATGCATGCTTTTCACATTTCATTGTCTCCTTAAATGCCTGGACTTAGACTGTGCATTAAATGGATATAATGCACAAGCATTACTTTGTTCAGTAGCAATAATCTGAGGATATTTGAAGTGTTACTGAGAACTGACAAATCCAGTACATTCATTTAATTTGTTAGGCTGTGGCAGTAATAGTGCTGAGACATGGATGTTGTCATACTCTGTCTAGCTGCAAGTGGTGTAGCTGGCCTGTGCTAAGAACAAGACCTATTGAGGTCATCTGTCAGCCCAGCACACAACAGTTTGTTACTGGTGTGCGTTAACACAGCAGGCTTTTTGCAGTTCAGAGCTCAAAATCCATGTTCTTAATCGCAAACTGTCTTTGTGGCAGACGAAAATCCTTCTTACTTTCTGTAGCACTCTGTCTTGACTTGCACTCCAGATACCTCTGGATTGTCTAGTGATTCCTTGGTGGTGTGGCTGTTTTTTGCCTTATACATAAGACCATTTTCTGCAGGGGTTTTTGTTTGTTTTAAAAATATGTATCTTAGTGTTGAATATAGCAAAAAGTAACTGACAGTTTATTTTTAAAACCCCTTTACAGAGCTCTGAGTTAGGGCTAGGACAACACTGATTTTTATATACTGCACAGGTACCAACATTTTCTGAGCGATTGGAAAGATGCGTGATAAGTTGAATGCTGATGGATGTGGCTGTAGCTGAGAGAACAACAGTTCTGCTTTCTTTCCAGCTGCAAAGTATAGATCAAAAAACAGTGGCTGAAGAAAAAGAGTCAACAGTGGCTTCTTTTTCATGGCATTTGCCTTGCAACTCCACAGGCCCAGTTAAACTGTGCTTCTGCTATCTCTGAAGCACTGTGGAGTATTGGGAACAAAAAGCAGACAAGGAAGTTGAGAGGGACAGAGGAGTGAACATCCTGTTGTGGGAAGTACTGTATGGAAAAACCTCTTAACTAATTTAAGCTACCAAGACATAAAAATGGGAAAAAGATGGGAAAAAAGAGTCTAGTGGATGGTGTAGGTGGGCTGATAAGTAACCATGGTAATCATTATCTTCAGTAGTCTTTGAATATGTCAGTTACATATAAAGTGGATGAAAGAATGTACGTTACAATAATGATGATCTGCCAGAGTAGCAAAAAAACCTGCAATTATGGGACACTCTTCCAGTCTAAATTCATGAATATTTTAGAATTTAAGTTATTCAGTGCATAAAACAAGATAGAATTGTTTTCCACAGGCACTCTTTGCTTTTTCTCTGTTTTAGTATCTGTTCCCCATTTTCACTTTTCTCTATTGACTGTTAGTTATTCTTTTATCTCTGCTGAGTTCAGTAACCTAATAATTAAAATAATGAACTTTTTTTTGAGCACATGAATGACAACAGGATCTCCTTTTCCATCCTGTCCTCTTTCTAAAGCTTAGAAAAAGCAAGCGTTTTCTTTTTTGTACTATATAGAGTGATTACTGAAAGCATTGTGTATCTGCTTGATTTGCACATGGAGAGACTAAAATAGACCTTTTCAGTTTATAACGGTATAAAATATGTAGATAAGGTAGTTTGTGGACCTTTTTTAATTTCAGTAGCTGTTGTTAATTTAATCCTATTTAAATAACAATGTAACATTAAAACTCTTATTTTACAGAATTCATCCTTTAAATTAGCTTGTGGCATTCTGTCTTTGTACCTTTTTCCTTTTCCTCTTCCTTTAATTCACATATAATGTGCCTGCGTTTGCCACCTGAATTATCAACTCTTTTATTGTTAGGACATAAAAATAACTACGAAAACCATCTATGAATGGTTAAAACTGCAAACACTAAAAATGCAATTCTGTTAGCAAGCCCAAATGAAGTACACAGAGGCCAAGTAATTCAGAAGGTGCTACAGCCATCGCTTCGTAATTTATTTTGCCGCAGGTTTGATAAATCTGAAAATGCTGAGGGGGTACAATGTGCTTATTTTAGCAGTAAGTTTCTTATGAGAGTCATTAGGTGCAGTTCTGTTTTTAGGCTTTTTTATAAGAAAAGAGACTTTAAACTAAACACTGCGAATAAATATTGAGGATGTACAGTGCTAATTGAACAGCTTTTTCAGAAATTCCTGGAGCACTGACTTCTGATACAGGTAATTTAGAAAATTCAAGTGAAAAGCTTCAAATGAAATGAGGACATCGTTGTGTAAATACAGTAAGTAAGGAAGATGTGGAATCACCAATGATGTATATATTAGGAATTTGGAATATATTAGTCTGCAAATTAGGTTTCTAACCAAGTAATCAAGTAAATTTACGAAGTCTTGCCTTGTATCCTAAATGAGTTTAATACAGAGATCAGTGACCTCCTGCAAGAGTGTGCAACCATGCAGAACTCTTGAAGACACAGTATTAAATTGGGGAAACAAGTCAGTATGATGCTATCTCAGGTGGGATTTAAAAAGAAATTGGATCCTAGTTTCTTGGCACCATAATTTTCATATATTAATCTGAGGTTCAAAGTTACCAGTTGCCTGGAAGTTACTGTAAGGAAAAATTACTAATGAGTAAGGGAATTTTCTTTCCATCTGAAAACATGATTTCTTTCATGGATTTGTATTGCTTTTTAATTGTACTGGTTTGTGAGGAACTGAAGACTCACAAGTGCTGGAAACAGGATACAGTGGAATGAGGGAAGCATGGGGATTTCTCAGGTGCTTTCTGGAAATGTCTTCATGCTGTCTGGTTAATAGATTACCAGATCTAGCCAGGAAGAATTTCTTCCCTTCCTCCCTTACAAAATTAGTACTGCATCAGAATTGTTTATTTAACAGATTTCCTGCTATTGCTGGTGTGTTGGGGGTTGGTGATGCTCTTGACCTCTACCGCTCTCCTGCGGTGGCACATTCAAGATTTATCATGGGATCACTCAATTTGGTTTGTTGGGGTTTTTTTTAGAAAGAAAAAGAAAGCTCTTAAGTTTTTTGTTCTATGGTTTTCCATGATGCTTTTATGCAGTCTATCAAGTGTGTTTTGTGAGACAAAGATGAGAAAATTACTGGGAATAGGAGTATTATTCCTGTCATCTTAGTTAATAAAGGAAGCAGTATAAATTCAGTATACTGATCCTGTGAGGATGTGTTAAAATTCTTAACTTTGAGTCTGCCATAAACAGTCTATGTAAGGGCAGTGGGATAATTATATGTTGTACAAGTAAATCAGCACTCATTCTGTAAAATTTTCTTCTTTGGTGTGGTACTTAAAGAAACAATAAATATATGGTATTACCACACATGCTTAAATACGTTGAGAAAGCAGGACCACAATGAATAAAACTGGGTTTGTATGTAATATGTATACAATTAGAGGATACATTGGCTAACCAGGAGTTCTTGGAAAGTTGCTGTGGAACCTTCAAGATTTCTGAAAGATTTTATGCAAGTTTAGGATTAAGAATGCTGCTGCCAAAAGTAGGTGTAGTCTATCTTACACAGCCCTACCCTGCTTACTGGCAGCCTCTTCCCTGGGTTGGCATTAGTAATTCTGCAACCCTCAAGTGAGTACAATCAGCCATTACTGAAGACTGTTTATTTCCATAGTGTTAGTTTTCAGCCAGAGCAGAGCACTGACCTGACAGGCTGCACCTTTGCCAGTGTATAATCAACAGAAGCAGCTGGGGTTGGAGGGAGGAAAAGACTGTTGTTTTTTCATTAGTAATGCTGTCCTAGATTCTACTAAGTTATGAAACCACACTTTGAAAGCACTGTCTGGTTTGTTGCTTTGGTGGAGTTTTCTTCTTTACTTTCACAAAGTATCCAACAAAGCATGTACGTTTTGAGGTAACAGTTCTTTTAAATGCAGCAGCTCTACTGTCACTAGAAGCAGCCTGACTCACACAGTAAGCCAGCATTTGCAGAAGTCTTGATGATGTCTGCTAAGCAGAGTTGAAGCAGTGTCATTGCTTACATCACAATTTGCAGTCAGGCATCTTAGTATAAATCCCCTTTCTTCAATATTTTGATTTAAAGTATAATCTCATGACTTGGAGAATCTGCCTGGGTATACATAAGTCTAGCTTACTGGCTCTACTGTACCTAGGAGAAGCATGAAAAATGGAAGCAATGCCTTTTTGAGAGGGTTTGACTGGAAATCATCTGTTTTTCGAAGTAATGTGCCTAAGTAATGTGTCTATCACAGAGCAGGTCTGTAGTAGATGTCCAATTTAAACCCAAGTTCCACGAGTCACTTGAGAGAACACTTCTTGGCAGATAGTGCCATTTGAGGAAATGCAAATTATTTTTTAAAAAAGCAACTATATTAAGGAGAGAAATACTCGCAGATTTAGAAAATGTGATTGTTAATCTACCTAAGGAGTGCAATTTTACAAAGGACTTGAAACATAAGCTTTAGTTTATTTGGACTTGCTACCCAAGATGGTAGTGACTTTTCTCATTTTAAAGACTTAAACAGAATTGCAAAAGGTATAGATTTTGCTTTTTACATACATGTGTATATATATATATTCATCCTGGCGGATGTTCCAGTCACTTGTTTGGAGTCTCGTCTATGTTCTGACTTGTTTCTAAGCAACGTCTTCCATAGCAATATGATACAATACAGATTGTCCTATATCATTTAAGCATCTTATCTGATGATATTGTTATGCTTTATATTCTTGTTATAAATATTAGGTTTACATTTAGCGGTCTTTCCCATCTAGCTTTTAATTTTCTACATTCAGTATGATGTTGCTTTGGGAAACACTTACATGTACATCGTTACTGGCTTACAGACAAAAGCTTTAAATCACAGTGGTACAGTGTAAAAGATGTTGAGGTCCTGTAAGGTTTCCCTTCAGAATTCTGAAGAGATTATGTGAATTGGCCCTCAGTAGTGTAAACTCACATGCTTTATATTTATCCAGAACATTTAAATCATGACATGAAAGAAGCTCTTCCACTTTCTTTTTCTATAGTCTTAGCAGAAAAATCACATATATAAACTAATGGACAAAGGAACGCTTGAAGTATGTAAAAGTAAGGGAATTTTTCCATAAAAACAAGTAAAATTATGTTCCATTTCCAAGTGATACCATCTCAAAATTTTAAAGACTGAACCAAATGTGCTCACTCAAGTTTAGATGATACCTAATTTCTTTGATGATGAATCACTTTTTGTTTAAAACTGAGAGCCTGTAACACACTATATCACTGCCTTCAGGATGGTGGGAGGAGATTACCAGAATTTCAAAATGCTATACAATTTCTTTAGAATCAGTTTCAGCCAATTACAGTGAGCTAAATATTTTTATGCCTTTTCCCTCCCTTTCCTTCCTTGACCTGCCATATCAATGAAAAGGATGCTGCATTACCTGATTCCTGACAGGTGTGGAATGAGTAATGCCAGGCACAAACTAGCTACTGTATTTCATAACCTGCCTGAAATGTGTACACCTACTCTATTACTTGTATATAAAACATTCTATTGTTTAAATGTTTGAGTTTATTCACAGAGAAAATATTACTTGAAATTAATAATCTTTTTATCTCAGTAAATAATTTAATGAATTATAGGTTAGAACTCCCCATACAGAGGAAGGAAAACATCTGTCTCTGAAGAATTAATTTAGTGTACATAATGCTGTTAAGAAAATGCCACATAGGCTATTAAGTCCAAGTGGATTGATTTTGGGGATGCAAGATTATCAAATGAAAGAGGAACAGAGTTTAAGAACTTGATACTTGATTTCAGCAGTTGTGTAATTGTTGTCCGGTGCTGGGCTGGTTGTTCCAGAATTCTAATACAAAGTTGATGCTTGGCGTATGGTAGGTGTAGAGTCCACCTGTCATCTGACCAAATACTCTCTTCTTCTTCACTGCCACCCTGCTGTTCCTATAATTGTATTAGTGTCACAGTCCTGATGCCTGGTAAATTACTTTGATCAAGAATACAATGGTTGACCTCCTGCAGCTGTGCTTCACTGCAACCACAATGTCTGCTGCTAACATCTATTGCTCCTTGTTTCAGCATCAGAATGTTGGGAGACCTTGGCTGTATAAAAGCTGTTTTAAGCTGGCAGAAAGAAATGGAGAGCTTTTGTGGAACAACTTTTAATTTAAAGGGCTGTGTTTCCAGCACTGTCTGTTTCCGTGGCAACCAGCATAGCAGCCTGCACTGGTGTTTAAACGGCTCTTGGAAATTTCCAATGGAGAATGTTGGACATTTCATTTTCCCTTTTTATTTGTAGTTTTAAAAGCTTAAACACTTGAAATTCATCAACTAGATTTTCACATTTTTAAAAAAATGAGATTACATGCAGAACATAAAGTCTTGATGCGTTATTTTTCTTGCTGTTGTTCTTGATGGCTTAGGCTGTGTTTCATCTGTGTAACAGCTAGCAAATAGGCAACGACTATTTGCTATATCATATCTTACATGAAAAGATAATTCGTTTTGTTTTTAAAATTAATAGGATCTGTAATTAACTATGTAGAATTAATAGTGCTGGACCTGGCCACATTAAGAGTTCTGTTTTTTTTTCAAGACAAGAAGAAGTGGTGAAAGGTTGTCAGTCAGTGTAGATAGCACTGTTCCTGCAGGACAACTTATTTTTGTCCTCTTTACATTCCAGTGCCTGTGTTTATATGGTACTGCTTTGGCACATCATTTCCATAGGATACAAATCACACGTGTGACAGAGATCACTTTCTCAGCTTTGATAATATCTGCTCTTCTACATGATTTAATAGAACACTGGTTTTTTTGCTTATTCTTTATGTCCATTCCCTTGAAAATACGTGTGTTTATTCCCTGGTATGTGAACGCTGGGAGAAACTATAAGAGTGGGAACACCAGGCTCTGCACTCAGATTTGTAGGTGGTGAAAAATCTGTCTCCAGTGAAGTCCATTATTTTTCTCCAGTTATTTTGAGAAAGGATTATGATTTTTGGATTTGTCAGTAAGTATTAAAGAAGCTGTCTAAGATTTAGTGATCATTTTATTGACTGATGAAAAAGCACATGAACATTTGGAATCTCTCAGTCAAAACACGAGTTTGACTGACCTCTCTGTCCAGGGCTTTTATTCAGAAGCAGATCACAGATAATTTCTTAGAGTTTGTGTGAAGGAGGATTCCTGCTAGGTAATGGACAGTGCAAAATATTTATAGTATGATAGAATCATCATGGCTGCAAGGGACCTCCAGGATCATCAACTCCAGCCCTCATCCCTCATTTGTTCCATCTTTTGACAAGATTGATTCTGTGGTGTTTGCATAGCCCTTATTTTCATAGAATCATTAGGGATCGGGAGGGACTTCGAAAGATCATCTAGTTCAACCCTCCTGCCAGAGCAGGATCACCTAGAACAAGCTGCACAGGAACAGATTCAGGCAGGTCTTGAATGTCTCCAGAGAAGGAGACTCCACAATCCCTCTGGGTAGCCTGTTCCAATGCTCTATTACCCTCACTGTGCAGTAGTTCCTGCTGATATTTATATGGAACCTCCTCTGTTCCTGCTTGCAGCCACTGCCCCTTGTCCTATCACTAGATGATCTTGAGAAGACCCTGGCTCCATCCTCCTGACACCCACACCTCATATATTTATACACATTAATGAGGTCACCCCTTAGCCTCCTCTTCTCCAAGCTAAAGAGACGTAGCTCCCTCAGCAGTTCTACTTCCTTCATCATCTTTGTTGCTCTACACTGGACACCCTCCAGCAGCTTTGTGTCCTTCTTGAAGTGAGAAGCCTGGAATGGGACACAATACTCCATATGCGGTCTCACTAGTGCAGAGTAGAGGAGGAGAAAAACCTGTCATAGTCA
>VZRI01010733.1:226160-271972 GCA_013397515.1 Upupa epops | reverse complement strand
CAAGGATGCTATGTGAGACTGTGTCAGATGCCTTACAGAAATCAAGATAGACCACATCCACTGCTCTGCCATCATCTATCCGGCCGGTTATGCCCTCATAAAAGGCTTTCGGGTTGGTCAAGCATGACTTCCCCTGGGTGAAGCCACACATACTGTCTGTAATGACCTTCTTGCTCTTGGTGTGCCTAGGGGACAGCATCCAGGACAAACTGTTCCATCGCCTTTCCTGGGATGGAGGTGAGGGTGACCAGTCTAGTTACCTGGGTTCTCCTTCTTACCTTTTTTGAAGATTGGAGTAACATTTGCTAACCTCCTGTCTCTAGGCACCTCTCCTGATCCCCATGACTTAGAAAAGATGATGGAGAGACAAGGAATAGTATTACTGATATTACTGATGTTGATATGTACTAACTTATCTAAGTCATTGTCAGTTCTAGGCCTTTATTTTGGAGATCATTCTCTGTGATTTTTTGCAGATGTTATGCAAGAAACTACTGCAAGTGTAAATGTGAGCAGTAAGCTATAACTGAATTTATTTACCTAAATAAGAACAATATTCAGCTGTTGAGCACATTATTCCAACCATTTCTAAGTAGAAAGTATTTCTAAATTAAAATAGTGTCAAAAAACCCCTACATTTTGATTTTCAAAGGTAATACCTGTTTTAGTTCTTAATGTGTTCTATTAAGATACAGTTTTAGCCCCTAGAGTGACAAAAAGTGAAAAAAGCAGAGATGTTTCTGTGGAAGAAACAGTAACACCATTAGATGAGTTGCATAGATACATGTAATTAAAGAGGATGTTTGATTTGCAGGTCTGTGTGCAGAGCCAATGGTCAAACCTTTATATTGTCCCTGCAGTTAGATGGATTGAACCCTACAGTTTAACAGAACAAGGTACAGGCAGACTTGTATCTTTATGCTAGAGGTAAACATGAAGTAGGTATAAAGGAAGTGAACAACACAGGTTTGTGAAAAGCTCAAAAGTAATGGGGACCCACAAAAAGCAGCTCAAATTGTAGCCAGAAAGATACAAAGGATGGGAGTCATGGAAACTAGATTAAGTTTCAGTAAGGACAATGTGATGAAATTATTTTCAAAGACAAGAATGAATCATGTGGGAATTGAACGAGCTTTGCACTTTTGGCAAAGAATTGCTGATTTATTTCAGTGACAACCTCTCCACAGAATAAAATGCAGGTGGTTTAAATCTAATGCAATTAAATTACTTGTCCAAATACACAGGAGATAACTTCTAAACAATCCCTTATTTGATTAGTGTAATCAGTGTAGGTTAACAGATGATGGGGAGGCAAATACTGTTGTGAGAAACAATAACTGTTTGTTATATGTTTGCTAAAAAATGCTAAATCTCCACAGCTGAACTCATATGGTTTATGTGCAGGTACATTCTTATTGTTCCTGTAATTCTTCTGCTGTAGTCCAGTGTGTGTTCTCTCTTGTATAAGACTGTAGTGTTTAGGATATGGGTCAGTTTTTAATCTTTTTACAAAGCTTAACTAAACATCTCACAACTGTAAGCTGATATAATACTTTCTTAAATGATGTACCATTAATGAGGAATAAATGCTTCTTAAAGAATAAATTGACACCAATTGGGAAATTAGAAATAAGCTGCCTATATGCTTACTGCTCTGTTTTTCCAAGTAGATGTATTTTACTCTCCCTCCATAATTTCCTGGTTAAGTATCATCTGTCATGGCCATGGTGGCATGACGGCATTAATTTTTAAGAACTGGCAGAAATCAAATCAGCCACAACCATTAAGTGACACATCCACTGATTTATGTTTTTACAGTGTTGATGCTTCCATAGTAGAGCGCTGTGTGCAAGTGTAGTGCTAGAGGGAGGTACAACCTTTCCCTTTCCAATGCACATCACAACAAGTATCACAAACAGTTGCAGGAACTGCACTGCATGCAGCAACCCAGTAGCAGTGCACTCGGTGATCAGTCTTCTTCTCTGGAGACTCATGGTCTCTTCCTGACACTTCCATGTTATTAGGGCTATTGAAAGAGGGCTCACTACAAGACCTTGACACACAAACTTTGGTAGACTGGCATTTTCAAGGGCTTTTCTTGCTCAGGGGTTGGTGTATTTGTTTGGGTTTTCCATTATAAATTCCAGCAGCTCAGTGTAGACTCATACAGTCATAAGAGTTGTTTAGGGTGGGAAACACCTTCTAGATCATTGAATCCAACCTTTAACCCAACTGTTCCAAGCCCATTGCTAAACAGTATCTCTAAATTCTGTATCTAAGTGACTTCTAAACATGCCCATGTATGACGATTTAATAATTTTCCTGGGCAACCTGTTCCAAGGCCTGATAACCCTTCCAATGAAGAGGTTTTTCCTAATGTCTAATCCAAACTTCCCTGGTACAACTTCAGGCCATTTCGTCTTCTCCTGCATCCAGCTCTCTATATCCTCCTTTCAGGTAATCATAACAGTAATAAGGTCTCCTCTCATCCTCCACAGACTTCAGAATGTACCTCAGGCAGACTCATTTTAAAGTGTACTTTAGGGAAGGACAGGATATATGTACTAGAAGGGCTGAAGTAGTAATTTAGTTGACCTATACTGGCAAAGTGCAGTGTGAGACCATTCTAATTTTCCTTCCCACAAAATTGTGGTAACTGCTAAATGCTGAACTGCTGGGATGTCTTTAGTGTGGTCAAGCCAATAGTATAATAACAGTCAGCACTGTCTGCCTTGGTGTAGTGGAGTCAACTACAGTTCTGATTGTGTCAGTGTCAGAATCTGGGAAAGCCAGATCTCTTAATTAACAGAAAATAAATAATAAATTTATCATTAAATGCCTCTTTATATGTAATTTTCACAGTTAAACACATTTCTTTAAAAAGCTGACAAGCTTTTTTTCCTGCATTTGCACATCACATTTGAAATGGCAGTGATACTGCCTTAGACATTTAAATAAGTCTGACAAGATGAAGAATGTGTTTCTGTTGTCTGTAGTAGACTGCCTAGAGTAGAGAGTCTATGCACTTTCTACAAAAAATTTGTAATTTAGTCAAATGCCTAACTTTCCCACTTAGGTTGACTAATATTTGAAAGCAGAATAGGATCATAGAATAACCAGATGTTTTACTTACTGTGACTGGTGGTGGATCTCAGCTCTCCCCTGGATGTAATGGGTACTGGAGCAGATAATTTTTCATCAAAACCTTGAGCCTAAAATAAAGATACAACTGTTCAAAACTGACTTGCAACTAGGTAAAAGAGTAGCTAGGTAAAAGATTTAGTAGATGCATGTGTAGGCATATGCAGTTTGAATAGTCTGAGCGAAGAACAGAATAAAGTCGAGTTTTAATCTATTCAAGACCAAAACTGCTGGATCTGGCAGCTTTGCCATGTGGTTTATAAATGGTGTGTGCATTTTTGGTCATGGCGTTTGGATGTGTGAAACTTGAGATTTTTCAAGGGACTACTCATTCAGTTTTAAGGCAATTCATGATTTTTCTTAATTCACACATAAATCTTGTAGATTTTTTTAAGTTGAATGTGTAATTGAGTACATGTGTATTTGCACACATTTATCTGTATTTTTAGGGCAGAATAGATCAATTTGACTTAAAAACCCATGTGGTTTTCTGCAGAAAGAACTTAAGAACTTTCTTCAGTCATGGTCAAAACTTACTGGGGATATGTAGCTAGCTATACTATACCACACACCAAATCCAGCCTAGAAAGCGGTGTTGAAAGGAGTATGTAATACCATCGTTAAAGTTGGTTCTAAAATTCAGGACAGTGTAAGTTTGCCTCTACTAGTAAGAGAAACCATAAGTAGAGGTAACTGTTTTCCTGGAGCCACATGAAATTGAGGAGGACTAAAAATGAATTGTTCATACTTATAAAATAATTCTTTGGTTAATTTTTCACAGTCATTTAATATTACCCGAATAATGCATTTCATTGCTTAAAGCAGGTAGTTTCAAGTTTCCAGAGGAAGTCAGTGTATTTGGGATTACTTCCTGTCAGTTTATATTTTAGTACTGTGACTTTTGCAGTCTCCCATCCCCATCCATTGTATTTCTTGTATAATCACATTGTAAAGTATGAAAAGAACTGTCTTGCCATGGGCCTGAAGTGTTTGTATTTAAATTACCAATTTTTGTGGCACAAGAAATCATGTCCTTGTTTTTAAAATTTGCTGTTCACAGTCTTAATGCTTTAGCCAGAATAGTATCCTTCCTGTACTGTAGAACAGGAAATTACCTTGTTCCTTTTGAATTCTGAAAACAATGAACTTTGTCCTTAGTCTGATTTTTCAGAAATTACATTCATTTTGATGTTTTGGACAATGCATTAGTTTGTTTTGCTTCCTTGTAAAATACAATGGGAACAGTATGTCATAATCATACATCCATTATAAGCTATCAAGGTAGAATTTAAGAATGTACATATTACATCTTAATATATTCTTTTCTTGACTGAGCCTCCTGGCCATTTCATGTCCAAAAGGTGAGATTTCATATTAGGGTAACAGCTATATGTGTCCCAAGAAACAATGAAGCAGGAACAAAAGAGGAAACAATTAACCCCCTCTCTTTTTTTTGTCCTGGGGACATTTACAAAAAGTCCTGTCTGTGAGGCTTTTATATCTGTGCCCTCCCCCAGGTTTTATGCAGTCCTCGGGATACCCTGGAGGTATTTAAAAGATGCGGAGATATGGTGCTGAAAGACATGGATTAGTGGAGACCTGGCAGTGGTGGGTTAATGGTTGGACTGAAAGATCTCTTCCAAACAAAAGGTTCTGTGATCCTGTATGCTGAATGAATGCTTTCTTTTGACAGTACTTCAACTGAGGCTACAACAGAGACGGACACGGGAACAGCTGGTGGACCAGGGCATCATGCCACGTAAGTCTTATGTTATTTCTAGTAGTTTGTATTACAAATTAACTATGAGCAGAATATATAAAATAATATGTTATTATGTTAAGTGTTTCTATGACAAGCATTGAAACAGCTTTATAAGCTGAAAAGAATTGTGGAATCCTTTTGTTAATTGAAATGAAATGAAATGGAGTAAATTCATCACGGGTATGTAATTTTTCAGTTAAAATAGCTATTGTAAGGAAAATGCAAGGATTTACAGAATAGACCGATTTCTCCATTTATTTTCTCTCTCTAAATTAAAACTAGGGTTACTGAAATAAATTGAATTATATACATGGGTGAACATCAATAACAGTGCCAGCAGACTTCCAAAAGTGGAATGGCAGAGGTTGCCAAACAAAGACAGAGGACACATACAAGTTGTGACTTCCAACAGCAGATGTATGTTCTCTCTCAAGTCTTTCATGATGGTGGCTGTAATGTAACAGGTCATGAGGCAGTGGATTAGGCTGGGCATCATACACTAGATATGGCCTAAGGAAGAAGCTTCTGTGCCTAAGCCTTTCTCAGTAGGAATACTGTTCTAAGAATACCAGAAGAGGCCTTTTTTTGTTTTTCTTCCTGGCTGGGTTGGGTGTTTCAGAAAATGTTTTGGTTTTATAATATTTTTTCTTAGTTGCTTGAAATTCCTGATCAATTTGCTACATCTGGCTAGCTGTCCAAATTCATGTAAGAATTTTATATTCCCTTCCAAAACAAAATTATATTGTGGTAAAAATTAAATGACTAGATGCTATCTTTGGTAGAGATAAAACATTGCTGATCCACCCTAGTGTGAAGTGTCTCGCTCAGATAGTAACACCAAGTTCATAAATACAATTGGAGCTGTATTGATGATTGCAGGATTTGGTAACACTGAGCTGGCCTGGCTACCTGTCATCTTTGACAACCGTGCAAGTTACAGTTCTTCAGTTCTTTCTGTCCCTGACTGTTCTGTCACTAGAGATTTATTGTAGGTCATACTGTTTGCACATGTGTACATTTGTAAGTCAGAACTCGCAGGGCTTGTATTTTGGCATTCTGAACCTAACCTCGTAACATTTTCACCATGGAACACTTTTTCTAAATAGATCCCAATTTACATAGTGATAAAGATAAGATACATAGTAATATCTGTGAAATCAAATATGCTAAATACTCACCATAGGAGTGTTGCTCGTCTTTGTCAAATGTAAGTGAATACAACCAGCATGAGACGAACGTAAGCCTGGTCAGGTGAAACATCTCCAAGGTGGTGTTAAACACCCATACGCACATACTGATTAAGATATGTCTTTTGGAAATCACTTCCACAATTTAACTTTTACTCTCTCTTTGTAGCCTTGAAGAGTCCAGCTGCATTCCATGAGCAGATAAAGAGCCTGGAGCGGGCCAGGGTAAACTACTTTGTGCAAACTTGATATTAACGTGTAAAAATGGGTAGTCAGTTGTATGTGATATTAAATACGCTGAGTACATGACAAAATATTATTAGAATGATAAAATGCACGTTCATCATGGAAGTGCCTATTAAAATGAAAAAACTGATGTCAAATCTGAGAGGAACTTCATTATACTTCACAGATGAAGGCTGGGGGAGCAAACTTATAATCACAATGTAATACATAGCTACCTCCAGTTAAGAATACCCTACTTAGCAAAGATATGCTTCTGCAGTATTTCTGTAGCCACGTGGTACTTTGTGTGGTGGTACTGGATCAAATCCTGAAACATTCCCAGCTTGTTTCAGGAATTCATTAGCATTGCTTAACTGATAAAAATATAAAACAAAACAAGCCACATTCTAACAGTAATGGGCACCTATCTGAATGCAGCTGCAGATGTTCATTAACTGGGATATTAGTGATTTATCAAACAACTGTGATTTTACTAATAAACAGTAGTTAATGCTAATTTCTCATTTCTTTAAAGACTGAAAATTTTTTGAAGCACAAGATACGCAGCAGGCCAGACCGATCAGAGCTGGTCAGAATGCACATTCTAGAAGGTATGTACACAGCTCTATATCCTCTTGAGTTGCTACTAGAATGAAGTTCTGTTATACATTTAGTTTTCTAACTGAAATGGGCTACAATATGAATTATTCCTAAAGGTTTGTATTTTTGTTTCTATACTCATACAATGTGCTGTAATCTGTATTCCAAATCTGTCTAATTATAGGTACATCTATAGCAGTGAAAGTATTCTCAGTGGTGTGTTTAGAATTGCTTATTGCTTTTATTCTCTAATGGTAATTATTCTATGGTGTATGTTCAAGCATTTATACATACATTCCTTAAATTTCTGCTTTACCCTGAAATAACCTGACAGCCTGGTACTTTGAGTTGTACCCTGCCTTGTTAATTCTCTTGTTGTTCAGGTTGTTTGCAGCAATTTCAGTATTTGAATTAGCTGGGATGGAGTTGATCCTTCCCGTGAGTGCTGGAACACTGCTCACGGTGCTATGTTTGTGGTGGTAACTGGAGGGTTGCTGATAACACACCAGTGTTTTGGCTGCTGCTAAGCAGGTTTCACACAGCACTTTTCCGCAGTAGGAAGCTGAGGGGTGGGCTGGGCCACGAAAACCAAATTGACCAAATCGATATCCAGACCATATGATGTCAGCTCAGATAAAAAAGCAAGGGGAAAGAAGGAATGGGCAGGGAGAGGGGGACATTTGTTCATGGCATTTTGTTCTCTGGAGCAACCACTACACATATTGGGGCCCTGCTCCCTAGAGCAGCAGCTAAACACCTTTTCATGATGGGAAGTAGAGAGTAGTCTTTATTATTTGCCTTTGCTTCCACATGCTGCTTTTCCTTTCTGCTTTATTAAAATGCTGCTGTCTTTACCTGTTAGCCTCTCATATTTTGCTCTCCCGTGTCCAGGCAGGAAGGGGCAGTGATAGGACAGCTTTGGTGGGCACCTGGGCCTCAGCCAGAGTCAAACCACCACAAAAGCCTTTTTATGAATGGAGCTGCATTAGTGTGTTTTACTGTAAACTGGTCAAGGTACCATAATACTAACCAGTTTAACAGCCATTAATTTTCAAACCATGCATTAAGATACTAAACCCAGTTAGGAGCCTCCATATTGATATACTGCATCCGTATTGACACCCGGTCCCCCTGGTTTTATTGAAGTACCAATTTTGAAGTGTCAGATTTGTGGTAGAAGCTATTATTAAAGGTAAAATCTTTAGATTATCTTTTTAAGAGAGAATCAAAAAAATCTATGAACTAAGTAAACCTTTACTATAGCTGACATTGTGAAACCATTAGGACAAACTATAATTAATATTTGTTGGTTTATATTCTGTGCTTTCTTGTTGGACATTATACAAATGTTTACCAAAAGTAACATCCAGATGTTTAAGATGTCATATTTACAGAGAAACATGCTCATGAACAATAGAGAATTTTTAAAGTAATAGTTGCCTGGTTTTGATGAAAGTGAAATACTTATTGCAAAGACAAGACAGTGCTGTTGTGAAATTGGAGAACAGATGGAACAGGGTTTTTTAAAACAATATACCTTTTTAGAGACCTTTGCAGAGCCTTCACTACAAGCCACTCAGATGAAACTGAAGAGAGCTCGGTTGGCAGATGATCTGAATGAGAAGATTGCTCAGAGGCCTGGTCCTATGGAACTAGTAGAAAAAAATATACTTCCGGTAGACTCCAGTGTTAAAGAAGCTATTATAGGCAAGTAGAAGTCCTACATGTCTATGTGTTACCTGTGTGGTACTGTGTGGAAAAAATTTAACTCTCAAGGGTAAAGTCCACTGGGAAAAAAACCATACCTCAAGTCTCTTGCTACTTGCTTTTTCAGTTTCTGAGTCCTGAAGTCTGTCATCACTTAATTAAAGATATTCTATTTATATTTGAAACTAAGAAAGAATTACATAGTTGAGTAAGACTTATTCAGTCTGTAATACATGTCTGTGTGTGCTCCACATGTCTTGCACAACCTCTTAATGTTTATTGCTTGTTCCTTGAATATGAACACTTAATATCTTATTAGTTAGTCCTTGAATATGATTGAATATGGCCATCATTATATTGAAAACACAATAAATACTGTGTACTGTATGTTTAAAACGTGCGGAAAAGTTATTGCTTTTCCAGCAATTAGGTAGTTCCACCATTAATGTCTTAAATTTAACTTGTGTATCTAAAAAAATGTTTGTTTCTTTGTAAACATTCTAGCAGTTGGACAAGAGAGTTATCCTCAAGCTTTGGATGATTATTCATTTGATGAAGACAGCAGTGATGCTTTATCACCAGATCAGCCAGCCAGCCAAGAATCCCAGGGTTCAGCAGCTTCCCCTGGTGAGCCAAAACCAAGTGACTCACCATCACCAGTAACATCAAATGCTGCTACATCAACACAGGTGCAGTTTTTAAATGTTGAGACAGAATTTTCACAGTATGTTTTTTGGTCTGGCATGATAGAAATGGGACATAGTTACATGGGGAATGAATACATGTGCTGCTGCAGAGGAGTGTCTGGGACTCCATTTTCTGCTTGGGAATGTACAGACAAGAACTCTTGCTCAACTGTTGGTTCTTCCCATAGAATAACAGTGAGGGTGAATGAAAATTCATTTGCAAAAATCAGTTTTGCAAGATAACTTCTTAAAACAATTGAATTTTGTGATTTGACATGGACAGTAACGTCACCTACTGTATGTTTAAACACATTTTAAAAATGCTGATATAAAATAACTTTCCAAAGTAGTAATGAAACAAAACATCATGTGCTACAAATTAATCTTGTGCAGGTGCTGAAAACACAGGATTATAATCATACAGTTACCTGGATGCTTTCTGAAATACCTTGTACAGTGCTTGCTTCACAGTTTGTGACACAGTTTGTGTCATATTTAGTCACCTTTGACTAAATATGAGGTTTTCTGTTACTGAGGTATTTATTTAAATGTTACTGTATTTTGTCTTATATGTTTTCTGTCATACCTCAAATAGTAATTTTTGTTTAAGCTCAGTTAAGAGGAGAAGGCTCTGCTTTTAACTAGATTTCTGCAGCTTTCATGGATTTGTTTTTCCTCTGGATATAGAGACCCACATTGAGGCTCCACTGAAGGGAAAGGAAACAAAGTCATCCCTTATCTGGTGGTAACTAGCTTGAATAGTCAGTGAACTCCAAACTAGTCAGATGTAACAGTAACCATCTCCACTCATTAATAGTTTGTTCATTTGAGACTGACTTAGATAAGTCACAAATTGTGTTTAGATTCTGAGTTACACTTGCCTAGAGGAACCATGAGTTCCTGTTTATGTGTTGAAGAGCAAACATCAACACAGGGAACGGTGCTGCAATTTATAAATTAAAACATGAACAAAAGATAAGGCAGAACTGAGTGTTGCGTTCTTAAAGAGTTAAATATGAGATATTGTTTGTGCTCCAAAGAAGTTACCATCCTAATGACCATGGATAGTTGATATCTGAGTATTTCAGGTTCCAGAATTACACTCCTTGGTTTTATTATAATCAATTGAGGAAAAAAAAGTTGCTAAGTCCATATTCAAAAGTTGTGCTGGACACAGAGTACGGCATACCTGTTTTATTTCATTGTTCTCTAATGTATGGATTAAGATGTGAATTTGATTTTGTGTTGAGAAAATACAATTTGTGTTGAATAAATTGAAAACAAATCAAATGAAATTAGACTTTTAAGTAAATTTTAGGTTCCTAATGGAGAGTTAAATAAAAATACTCAAAGCAATACATGCCAAAGGTTTTTCAAGTAGGAACCTGACTGAAAAACTACTTCAGGTAGAATTTCAATCCTTTGCTTATGGATTTCCTAATATATTACAGCTGCTCTGTGGACAGATCTAAACCATAAAGTTACTCTTCTGCAGAATAAAGCAGATGCGTACCTTGTTACTACTTTTGAAATACAGAATAACAGCATAGCATGTCTCTACAGAAGATGTGTCTTGGTAATTGCTCTTTATTAAATTCCTCTGACAAAGTTTCCATTTTATTACAATATAAAATATGAAGACTGTTTTGAAGGCAATGGGGTGCAGCCTGAGTTCTTTTCAAGGCTTCCTCCTCCGCTCATTTCCAGGCCACAGAGGACATAATATAACTTTAAGAACCTTCAGCACTTAGTGATGTATGACGTAAAACTTGCGTAAGTTATAACTTGATGTCCTTGCATGTGGTAAGGATTTAGCATTTTAACCTCACCACTCTAAAGAGATCAAATTGTAATTGGTCATAATTCTGAAGACATTGAACAGTTACCTCCAAAACAGCTGAATGATTTGTTTGATGAGCCAGTCTGTTTTGTTGTTTGAAAGTTGCTAACTTTTTGATTTTAAAGTATTTTATTCTGTTAAGTTTCACTACAGGATTGTTTTCATAGCCTATAAAGGCTTGCTAAATAGTATGTTTGAGGTCAGGTTCCTTTTTTGGGTTCAAAAAAGGCATCAGAATGCTGAATACTAAAAGATGGTGAAATGAATAAGCTGAAGTATCAAACATTTAAAATCTTTTCAGGTGGGACTTCAGGTGAAGAAAATATAAGAACCAGTGAAAACCAGGAAACCGTTAAGAGTTCTCCTGTGGTTTATGGCAATGCTGTGCATGGCACTGATTCAAATGCAGTCAGTGTGTTTTTAAACATGGCTGCCATAACTAGGATAAGCCTTTTAAACTTGATAGCAATAGGACTGCAGTACATTGGAATACAGCATCCAGAACAGAACCCCTTCTGAATGGGTAGTTCCCTCTGAAGTCCCCTGCCAATTCTTATCCAAGTCCAGCAAATAACAGATACTGTGTAGATATCGGATGTTTTCCAGAGCAAACACTTTGAAAGTTGGATATAAATATAGAGGCATTTATATCTTTAGCCTGCCATCACAAACTGACACAAACCCAACACAGGCATGTGTGCAGTGTTGCAGTGATGAGACCTGGCATACTGTATCTTGGCATTCAGGAAAGCGGTTTCAGGAGCTTTTCCTCCCCTGTGCCATTTCGGCAGGTTGTAGCACACTAGCTGTAGCTGCCTACTGACAGTTGGAGACACAACAAAATGTATAAAAGAAATGCAGAGAAGGGAAATGTATTTTAATTTGTTAGCAAAAGTTGGAGAGCTTCGTACATGAAGACTGGCAGCTTAATAACTAGCACCCCCAAGATACAAAAGAACCAGGGCACAGCATTGCAAAACATGTAACCAGATGTTTTTAGCAAACCGATTGAAATCCTCTGTGGTACTGTCTTGTGGAAGAATAGTAGAGCACAGGAAGCAATAAACTAGGGAGAAGTGCCTGACTTAACTAGAATGCAAGGTTTTTAGAATGTTCTTCTGAAGAAAAGGAAGATTTACTGTTAGGAATATACAGGAAATGGATGAGCTCTTACAAAACGAGTATCGTACTGACTGATCTAATTGCTTTCTTAAACAATGGGAATGCAGCTGATTGCATTAATTGGGGTTTAATACTGCACTGTATTAAACACTAGCAGAACTAGAGAAGATGGAGATTAGCAGAGATAAGACAGAAAGAGGGTATAACATTGAAAGGAAGTTGGTAATGTTCTGCAGGAGTTGATTTGGGGACGTTCTGGTTTCCTATTACTGTTAACAACTTGAGATAAGAATGTGTCACGTAATAAAAGCTGGAACGGTAATAAAAGCAGGAAGGCACAGTTAGCAGAGAGTTGGATAGTTGTTACGCAGAGAGGACTGAATGATTTGGCTTCTAGGACAGAAGTGGAATTTCAACAGAACAGAATAATTCTTGAAAAGTATACAAGACTTCTTCCCATGAAAAAGAAGGAAATTTAGTGACTGACTCAAAACTGAGGAGGAAGAAAGTTGGGGCATGTTGGTCATCAATGAAGTGACTGTAAGCTACTGTGTACTTTCTCTAAAACTGCAAGTATGTCAAAACAGGTGATTCCAGGAACAGCATTAATGCCACTGCAAGGATGTAATGAGAGCCCATATGGAATATCCTGTACATTACCAGTTACTTTACATTCAAGAAAGTCTATAGAGAACTGTAACACAAACTGGAAAGTGATTGGAGAATGACAAGTGAAAAAACAATAAACATACATTTGTTTAGCCAGAACAAGAAGATCTGAGATCTGTTTATGTTCGGTCTATATCACATCAGAGGATTTTCACTACAGAGGAAAATAGGTTTTAAATCAGAAAACAATTTCAACACAAGAAATGGATATTACAAAGTTAAACTCAGTGAAGTTTCATTGTAGTAAGACTTTTGGGAATTTTCTGGTAGGCGTAGGGGTTCCAGGAAAAGAATAATAATAAAAATGTCCTAAACATATGTGGAAATTTCTAAGTTTATAGAAGAAATTACACACATGGTGTTTGTAACAGCAAGGGAACAAACCCAGTAAAGTTCAGGCTAATGGGCTGTACCTACACAGTAATATAATTGTGCTGTCAGTCAGATACATAAGAAATGCACCTTCTGGCACAGTCAGAGGTCTGGTTGCCATGAGAACACATCTGTTCTGCTGCTACATGACCATTCTAAAGCATGTTTGTTTCCCTGTGTTGATGTTTCACCTTTTCTGACATTTCTTTCTTGGGTGGTAAAATTCTCCTCATATACCCAAGATTCTGAAACCTCACACACACAAAACAGTGATGACCTCTATTCAGTAACTTCAGTAGGCTTCTTCACTGTACATCTGGTGTGTCTGGGGTCAAATTTTAGTATTGACTTGAGTAATAAGAAATGCTGGTTCTCTCTACTAACAGTGCATTCCCTTCTTCCTTTAATTGTTTTTAACTCTAATTTCTATTTTTAGCTATAAGTAACAAAATTCTATTTGAACCATTTTTCAATACTTGGTTGCACATACAAGTATGAAAATGAGTTACATTCTTAAACTCAGTAATTTTTTGTTCTATATATGAAACTTGGTAACACTAAGAGGAAACAAAAATCATTTCACATAACCTTTTCCTGTAATGCAAACAGACTACCTTGAAGAGAAGATTTCTCTTTTATCCACAAGGAGCAAAAGTACTTAGTCAGTGTTAGTTCCAGAGGAATTTTACGATTATGCAGTTAAGAACTGACATCAATGAGTTAATCCAATTCTGGGCTACCAACCAGACACAAATAGATTTTAGATGGAGTTTAAGTAAAGTGTTCCTGACTTGAATGAGTGAGGTAACTTCTGAAGCTCCTTCCAGTTCTAGGATTTTGTTATAAAGAAAGAAAATTATTTCATTGTATTTCTGTATTTGTTTTCATGCGTGTGAAAGGAGAACAGTATTCTGCAAATTAAAACAACAGCTGCAAAAAGAAAGCCACTCCTGAGGAGGGGGGTTTTGGTGTGTTGTTACAAGTCCTTTTTGGCTACCATTCTTTATACATGTAGAAAAATCAACACTCATTTTGAAAAATACTGATGTTGGGAAGATACTTACTATGATACACTACACTGTAGTGTATTTTAGTATTTAGTAACAATTGATACTAAAATAAATTACTGGTTTGCTTTGATGGAAACAGAAGTAAGTGTTAGTAAAACCAAATTTTGGATACATTTATATGTCATAGTTAAAATGCAAACTAAGAAGTGAAGGTAAGATACTAGGTTGTCTTATTTGCTGTATTTAAAGAGTACTAAATTCTGGCTTTGCCATTCCTCTGAAAAGATTTTGTGAATTTGACATGACAATAACTTGTAAACTTTTTAGATTTTTTTCAGTTATTCAGATGATGGATGTTTTTAATGCTTCTTTTTTTCCTTATGTTTTTTCAATACTAGTATCCACCTTTAACCTCTCCAGTTCCTGAATTTCTCAAAACTCCCTCTACAATTGAACAGCATGTTACACATTCTACTGCTACAACCACCCTGACCACAAGTACTGTATCTGCAGCAAAGCCTGGGCCAACATTAGTAAAGGTAGGTATCAGTAATTATGGTCTCTGAGGACTATGTTCTAGATCAGTGCCCTTTTCCAATGCTTCATTTAATGAAAGAATGTATGAGTAAGATTATAGTGCCCATAGCTAACAACAGTGTTTATGTAGACTTTTTCCTAAGTATGTGAGATGTATTCTGCACTACATTTACAAGGATGACATCTTGTCAGTTTGGAGTATGAAGTTGTCTGTATCCAGTGAAATCACTAGGCTTGTGCCAGCTTAACTAATGCAGGACCTTGATGACAAATTCAGATACTGGGCAGAACAGGTAATCTATATAATAGCTGTGCGTAGATCGATACAGGAGCTCTGCTTTGATACCTTCTGTACACATAGGTAACTGCATTCACCTTTATATTCAAATAATTCCAAAGAGCTTTTAAAGGAAGAGAGTTTTACTTACATGTGCAGGGCTAATAAGGGTACTGTAGAAAGTTTCATAGGACCAACCCTATAATTCATAGGACTGCCTGTCCATGCTTTTAACCTAGACCTGTAAGTGTTTCCACCTGCCAGTGTTTACAGATGGATTGTAAGATACTAGCTTTTACTTGGACCCAGTGCTGCCTGTTCAAGAAGTGTGCCTTTTTTGCAATGGCAAGGCATGACTAACAGAATCTCTTACGCTTAATTGCAGCCATCTATTAAAAAAACATTCATAGACTGTGATTTGATCACCCCTTCTTGTGCTCAGTGTACACCAGCTGGAGTGCAGTGGCTTTTCAAGGACAGTAAGCGATCCTTTTGGAGAGGGATAATTGTACTCGGCCTCTCTTGGCATGCTTTGTACCTTGCGTAACTGCTGTAAGTGAGATGTCTGTTACAGTTATTTCAATCTTTTCCTTCCGTGAACAGCAAAGCCACCCAAAGAACCCAAATGATAAGCATCGGAACAAGAAATGTAAAGAACCTAAGCCAAGGGTGAAAAAATTGAAGTATCATCAGTATATTCCACCTGATCAGAAAGGTGAGAAAAATGAGCCACAGATGGACTCCAACTATGCTCGTCTGCTACAACAGCAGCAACTGTTTTTGCAGCTGCAGATCCTGAGCCAACAGCAACAACACTACAACTACCAGACAATTCTACCTGCACCTCTGAAGTATGTGAAGCATTGTTTGTGTCCTTTAAAGAAAAGTATTACATCAGTTACAGGCTTTGTGTTTTAGAAATAAATGTGCTTTGTGAATGTTGAGAGATGGTTGGAACACAGGAAAACTTAAATGCACCACTGTGAGTATTACTGACCACATTCAACAAGGCGATAAGGTGGTCTTCTTACTAAAAGAAGACTCTACTCCTGAAGTCTGAGAAGCCTCTAATTTGACTTAGTTATTTTTGTGTGACATGGAAACACAGCCTCTTACCTGTCAGATACCATTTTTTTGAGAAGATTAAACTCAAAAGCATTTACACAGAAGCAAGAAAGTTGACACCATTGTCAACTATGACCAAGTAGGCAGAGCAGGAAAGTGCCTTACAGACAATGGCTTTTACAAAGACATGTGGTATCACTGTGTTTTTATTGGCTTTTTAAATCAGTTCAAAAAATGCCAGGAGGTCTGTGTAGATAAACAAGGAAATTCTGGGCAAACTTGGAAGAAGAAGTCCTCCAGAGGGTGGAAACAAGGACAGGTAGCCTGGGAGGATATAGAGGAACTGTCTGCACAGCCAGGGACCTAGTTAGAGAAGCCAAAGCTCTGATGGAATGAAATGTGATCAGAGACATCAAAGGCAACAAGAAACATTTCTATGGGTATATTGGCAAAAAAAGGAAAAATAGGGAAAATGTGTCCAGAAAGGGCCCACAAGGATGACCAGAAGGCTGGAGCACTTCTGTAAAGACAAGCTGAGGAAGTTGGGGCTGCTCAGCCTGGAGAAGAAAAGACCTTGTGGGGGAACCTGACAGCAACCTTGCAGTACATGAAGAGTGTCTACAGAAAAGCTGGAGAGCGGCTTTTTACAAGCAACTGACAGGAGGAATGGTTTCAAGCTGAAAGATAGTAGACCTAGATTGTGACTTTGGAAGAAATTCCTAACTATGAAGATGGTGAGGCACTGGAACAGATAGCTCCCTCCCTGGAAGTGTTCAGCTCTGGGTTAGATGGTGCTCTGGGCAAGCTGGTCTAGTAAGAGGTGTCCCTGCTTATGGCAGGAGGTTTGGAACTAGATGATCTCTGAAGTCCCTTCCAACCTAAGGCATTTCACGGTCCTTTGATTCACACACCACAGTTTTGCAGTTCCGAAATAATAAGAAACAGTGACTTGAAATGGGTTAAAAATGGAGTGTTGTTTATAGCATCATATCCTGTGCTTACATCGGTGTTGTCTTCAGCACTTCTAATAGGAAGAAATATACTTTCTGATTTATAGGTAGAAGTGGTCAGAAAAATAAATCTTCAAATTGTTGCCAGCACCCAACAGCAGAATGAGAAGCTGACTGCATTTCAGTCTCACCACCTAAAACCAGCCTTTTCTTAGAAGTTCTTACACCATAACATACTGCAGCCACATAACCCTACATTCAGATTATTTTCAACTGAGGTTTTTTGTGTCTTTTTTAATTAGTTTTCTCTGAGTTTTTTTTTTTCTCAGCAAGTGAGGCTAGGAAAGTTAAAGATACCATCTGTGGTTATATTGATAATTGCTACGTATCCTACCATTTGGGCTGGAGATGTTTCTGCCTGCTTACCCACGCTTCTTATGTTCCATTTACTGACATTTCAGAAACATTTCCTCATAAATCAGTTGAACTAAATAAAAGAGCTGACTTGCAGTACCTAATGTACATGATGGCATTTTTGATTTTTTTACAGTTATTTTGAGGTTCCTGTGTGAAATTGTTCTTATGAGTACAGATTAAAATGCATCACCTTCAGAGTAAATGGTCTTCACAGTGGTCCTTACTATGAGCACCGGACATATACGTAGGGTTCAGAGTTCAGTACTGTGGGGTTTTTTTTTATTGACATCAAACAGAAAGCCTAAGTAATTACTGTAGCTGGTGATTAATTTGTATAAACTGATTCTGCAGGCCATAGTATCCTTCAGGAATGCCGTGACAATAGTAAAACATAAATTAGGACCTTTAACTGAAGAGAAAAAAAAAACCCAACATCTAGTCTGTTACATTTTCTTCTCTGTGTCATTTTACTAAAAAATGCTGAATGTTAATCTTCTCTCATAACTGATTGCAAAACCAATGTGTTCATTAACTTGATATTGAATAAGGATTCAGAATCACTGTATCACAGATTGAAAACATAATATATTTAGCATTAATATCCTTGTACCCCTTGCAGGCCACTGAATGACAAACAGAATAACAACAGCAGCACACCTCTGAATGCTGTGAACAACAGTACACCAACATCAGCTGCCAGTTCACCGAGACAGAACACTAATGTTCCTAGCCGTAAACCAGGACCCCTGCCTTCAAGCTTGGATGACTTGAAGGTAAAAAACAAGAGGGATTTGTCTGTTCTTTCTGTGCATCACTATAGGTTATGATGTGTAAACCAGTGCTGTCAAGTGTAAGCCTGGATATTATTTACTAGTAAAAACTGTACTTGTTCATTAAGTGTTTAGAATAAGGTTTTCACAGTTTCCATACTCAACTTCTGGACTTACAAGATTCGTTTGATTTAGTTTCCTTATATGTACATGTACTAAAACAGGAAGATGAATCCCAGACAGACTGTAGGTACATAATTTGATGTCTTGGGTAAACGGAGATGCGCTTCATGTGCACTTTTAGCCCCAGCACATTTAAACACTGGAACAGTAATTTCCTCATGAAAATTACAGTATTTCAGTGAAGAGGTGTAGTTCAGCAGTATAAATTTAAAGATGCCTTAATAATAACATATGCAGAGAGGTCACTGCTACAAGCTAACTCAGCAATAACTCTAGTAAAATACAATAGAAAATAAGAAATTGTCTTACCCCAGAGTTCAACACGTCATCTGAAAATGAACACTAAATTTCACAGAAATGTCTTGAAGTTACAAATTTCTGTGAAAACTCTGTTTAATATGAAGGCATTGCATAGGATTACCTTCCTTCAAAATTACATTGACAGGAATTGATACTGTGAGGGACCTTGTGAACCTGAAGAAGCCTAGATTCAGATCCTAACAGCAGCTCCATGAATGTGCCAAACCTGAATGGAGGCACAGGGACATCTTGTGGGCAGCTCAGTCATTTCCCCCTTCTTTTAGCAAGATGATGGGTTTCTGAGGGCTGGAGGCAAGTACTTGAAAGGATGAAAAAGAGGTTTGGGAAGATGAGGGTCTCAAGAGAGTAATGTACTGTCATCAGTATAAAGCCAATGTTTAATCAACCTATAAAATGCAATTCAAACAACAGTGTTTGAAATGAGCTTTTAAAACTTTAAGTAATTAACTACTAACTTTGTAAGAAATTCAAGTCAACATCTGAATTAATGATTTGTGGTGATAAAAATGCTTTGCTTACTTATTTCTGTGTAATTTGTTGATATTCCTGTCAATGTGGTAGCAGTAACATAAGCCAGATAGGTTTGCATACCTGCCTGTGGTGGTTTTAATACCAAATAATCTAAATCAGTTCTGATTAAGAGTTCAGAAATGCATTGTTGAAAAGGAGAAAAAATGGAATGCACACTCAAGCAAGTATAGAGGATACCAGACTGTGGGTAACAGATAATCATTAAGTAGGCAGAATGGCTGTGGTTCTTAGAGATGTTAAATGGATTACTGTGACTTTTCATTGTTTCCAAGCCACAAAGACCTATAATTTAAAATTCTAGACAGTCAAAATTACTGAAGTATTACTGAAATACTGTTTCAGAGGTAGCTCTAATATACATGTAGCCAAAACACTCTGCAGCTAGATGTTGTGTGAGTGTATCATGAACAGAAGCTACTCATTGTGACTGTTTGCTTGTAATTTTGAAGAACAGATTTCATTTACACTCAACACATTTGCACTTCACTTTGTCTGTAAGCTTTTTGGAAACTAGGGAACATTTTTCTGTCAGAAATTAGATTAATTTTGATTGCTTATACTTTTTAGATTTGTAAAAGAAACCCAGATGGCACATAGCTGTAACTGTTTGCTAATTAGGGAGAGAGCCTTTGGTGTTTGGTGAGTCTGATGAATCATTCAACTGACCTACAGTTTTACAGAAATAGATGTATCTGTCTTGATGGTGTAACAAAGGGATTCAGTGTGCCAGCGCTGTGTTTTTATCTGCACTGCTGCTCTGACGCTTCAGAAGTTTTGAGCCCAAAATTGGAACTGTACGATCAATTTTTCATTTTGAATAATTATGAAAAATCAGCACAAGTTTGCTAATGCTCCATGTGCAGCAACAGAACACCACTAAGGGATTGGCCACTTAGCAGTGAAAGTAAGCAGCAGGTCATGGAAATGTGTGCACAGATCACGTATGCTGTCAGAACACAGAGGTGTAAGAACTAGCAAAATACGCTGCGAAAATAATGTTATTTACATGTAATAAAGCAGAATGCCTGTAAATACATTCTAATCTTTTGTGTTTCTACTATCACACTTTATTTCAGGTAGCAGAGCTTAAAATGGAGTTGAAATTGAGGGGATTACCAGTGTCTGGAACAAAAACAGATCTTATTGAGCGTCTAAAACCCTATCAAGATGTTAATAACAATGGGGTTGCTACCAGTAGCTCTGTTACAGTAATTACTTCTAGCGGGGCCACAGGTAATACTGGGGAAGTGACTGTGGCATTGCCTGTTGCAACATTAAATAAGCCAGTGGCCAATACAATATCCAGCCTCCCTCCAGAAAAAACATCTACTGCACCTGTCTGCAAAGTAGTCAGTGCTGAAAACATTAGCTCTCCTTTGCCTATATCTCCCTCTCCTTCAGAGCAATCTAGTCTAAGCACAGACGATACCAGTATGGCAGATACCTTCACCGAAATAATGACCATGGTGTCACCATCCCAGTTCTTAAGTACTTCTCCACTAAGAGCAAATACAAGTGATGATAATCAGAATCGTAGCAGTGGAAGCATCTCAATCATGGAGTTTGATGTAGCAGAAAAGGACCGCAAGCTTCAAGAAAAAGAAAAGCAGATTGAAGATCTCAAAAGGAAACTGGAACAAGAACAAAAACTTGTGGAAGTACTGAAAATGCAACTTGAGGTTGAAAAACGGGGACAACAGCAACAGTCCCAGACTTCTGGTAATTCAGCTGCTGTGGAACAGAAACAGTTCAGTGCTGCTGTCAAAGATGAAAATGCTCTTACTGACTGCTCTAGTGCAGGTCAATCTGTACCTGTAGCTACTCATTCTTTAGGACAATCAGTATATACTGGTGGCCAGAATCCAGTTGCCAAAAAGGCGGTTGTTATCAAGCATGAAATACCTGTGGCCAAAGCTGAACCTCAGAATGCCATTTCTCAATTTTATCTTCATCCACAAAGGCAGCCACAGACTGCAGTTGTTGCCCAGCCTCAGGCTTTATTAACTACCCAAGGAACTGCACAGCTCCTCCTTCCACTGGCTATCCAGGGACCGAATTCTACCACTGCAGTGCAGCTACCAGTTGGAAATATCAAGTTGCAGGTAAGAGTGTTTTTTATTTTTCACCATGTAAACTGCATGGCTCTGTTTCCATAATTTTGAATAAACAGATAAATGTGCTACTTTTAAGATTAAGTTAAAAATCAAGCTTAACCTGTTTTCTGCTTTAGGGAAAAAGGAGGAAAACATAAGAGACAGTCTCTTTGTCTAGTACTTGCTTTCTTTGGGACTTCTGTTCCACCATACTCTTTTCTGAACAGTAGTTTTATCACCATATACTGCCTCCGTGCATTTTGTGTTAAAGTATCTGAGCATATACAACCATTTTGTAAAATCCAATTTATGAAAGAGAGCTACAATCCCAATCATTTATTTTGAAGTATATCTGTGTGTTTGAAGTTCCTTGTGTAGTGATGGCTCATTATATTTAAAAACATAAATGCTGTGTTGTACAACTTCAGTGGAGTTAGAAAAAGAAGACATGGTTACACAAATAGTACTTACAGGCTGATTAGAGATAGCAGTATCACAGAGAATAAATGAAGTGTAAACTAAGGCATGTTATAAATGAAGAGGTGTAAGAGTAATCTGACCCAGCTGAAACAGTTTAACAGTGCTAACAAGTGCACCATCACATTTAGCAATAATGATGAGGACTGTAAAATACTGATGTGGATGGGCTCCAGAGTCCACAGTGCAAGAGCTGTTCCTGGTAGCTACATGCTCAGACAGTACTTTGTCCAAATTGTTCTGAAAATTCCCTCTAGAATTCTGTAACAACATGAAGCTGCTTGTTCTGGTATTTCATTTTGCTTAAGTTTCAGAAAGTTTTCCAGTTGCTTCTAGCTAAAATTATCTTCACTTCTGAAGCAAGTTTAGACATGCTTCTCACCAGTGACCACTAAAAATTACTGTGATCTTAAAAACCACTCATTTTGCATCATCAGTTTTGTCTTTCTGGTTACTCAAACCCAGTTTTTTACTCATTATGTGCACACTCTCTCTCTCTCTCTCTTTACTTTTTCATTGGCCTCCAATAGACCCTTGCCTTTATCTTTCTTAAACTCTTTTGGCAAATTGTCACCATCTTTCAGCTGTGAAGTTAGCAGAACCAAACAGGGAAAATGTCTCCTATATGGGGGTCACCCTCATCCTTCCCACAATGCTTGCTATTGATATTCTGCATAATTTGTGCAATGGATTTTTACATGATGCTTTTTACTGTGAATATGAATAATGCAAATATTTTATCTTCATCCTTTAGGCTCAGACACAAGCTGGAATACAGACCCCATCACAAATACCTGCTCCTCTTTCTTCCTCTGGCCTGGTCCAGACAGCACCTCAGATGCACACTCCACAATCAAAACAAACTACTGTCACGCAGCACACACTTGCTCAGACCCAGCAGTTCAGAAAGGTTTGTGGATAGCCATAAACATTAAGATAGCCATGTAGTCTAATTCTAGGCAGTGCTTTTAGAGTCTTTAGTGTGTAGTCTGCATCATATATAAATGATGACATTGCTGTAATGGCTTTGTAATTCCTTTCCAAAATTTTAGTCTGTGCAGGACTTCCAAGTTGCAAATAAATGCAGGAGGCTAAATGCTTTTTATCTCAATGGTACTCTTATGGCACCATTCGTGCTGCGTTCTTCCTTATGCTTGCCACAAGCACTATGTAACGTTTATTCCAGTTACTCTTCATTGCCAGTGGCTCAGAATGGAAGATTCTTTTAGGCAATTATTAAGGGAAAGCTTTTACATGTGGCTTCAGAGTTCTTTTGCAAATTCTTTTATGGAGTTCCTTGCAGTTCTTCTGCTTTCCTTTTTGATTTCTTTTATACTTAAAAAGCAAGCTGTGGAATGCAGGGAATGGACTTCTTTCCCTTTCTACCGAGCTCTGGTAGCTCTGAAATTTCCCGGGTGAAGACAGATGTACATCAGTAGTGGATGCACAGCTGTGACTGCCAATGCAGTTGTGTTCAGCTGCAAACTGGTATAAACCCATCACACCACCTAGCACAAAAGCAAAGGCTTTCTCCTTTGTGCCTCTTCCAGGCCGGCCGCTGTTACTAGGAAGTCAAGAGATCAGTTTTGGACCTTTACTAGTTCCGTATCAGTGTGACTGTAAGGCTTTTGTCACTTAGGAAAACAAGCTTTTTTTTAGCCTGCCCCAAGGGAAAAATAATTTGGAAACAACTGAAATTTCAAGATCAATAAGGTAATTTTTATATTACATAACTTGTAGAGAGGTGGGTGTTGGCCTCTTCTCCTTGATGACTGATGACAGAACCAGGGGCAGTGGTCTGACGTTGAGGCAGGGGAGGTTTAGATTAGATATTAGGAAGAAATTCTTTACAGAAAGAGTGCTTAGGCACTGGAACAGCCTTCCCATGAAGGTGGTTGAGTCACCATCCCTGGAAGTATTTAAAAAGCGCATAGACATGGTGCTTAGTGACCTTGCGATAGTGGCAGCATGGAGGGGGTTAGTTTGTGTTTCTCCATTGATCAAGTACTAAGATTTGTGGTTGGGTGGGTTTGGTTGGACTTGGTGATCTACTAGGTCCTTTCCAACCAGGATTATTCTGTGATTCTGTTAAAAATATCTCAGCCTTTAAAGCTACTATTTCACTTTATAAAAGTGCATGTTAAAACCCATGTTCTGATGTGATTTGGGGCTTCTACCTGTGCATTACCCTCTACTCTGCTTCTGCTAAGGCTCTTGTTCCGAATAAGAGTTTATCTTAAAGATCTATGATTATACATTGCTACTCACAGCCAGCAGTCAAATAAAGAGGTACACAACTGAATGAGCATCATCACTCTTCAGACTGCTTGTTCAATCTGTTTAATGGCATGGACATATCTGCCAGACATACTAGTGAAGGGCAAACTGACGTATTTCCAAAACGCAGATTTCATCCAGTCTCTCTGGGATTTACCTTGTTAATTTGACAGGTCCCATAGAGAAGTTTTCTGGTCATCCTGAGGCATGTAAATTTGCCAGAGCCTAGCAGTTCACTTTCTCTGCTGTCTAGTAGTCCCTTGGAATGTCTGCAAGAGATAACAAGGAATTGTATCCACTGGTCTTCCCCTTATTCAGTTGTCATGGAGACAACATAGTTGCCCACAGAGTGTAGTCTGCATCTGTCCATCCTGCAGCTGAACAGCCTGCCTGGCCTAGCTGGTTTTCTCACATATTTACTGCCATCTTTTACGCAGGAAACCAGGCAGCATAATTGCACTGTTTTTTCACATAAGGATGTAAAACACTGAAGTAATAGAATAGATTAGGACAGTCTTCACACGTTCAGCGCTAGATCCCCCCGTCTTCTGTTTGAAATTTATGAGGCTTGAATCTTTCAGGAGGCAGAGTGAATTAATGAACTTCGAGCGAGTAACACTATTTATTAATTTAACACTTTTGAGTGAAATTGGTCTCCCTAAGAGTGATCACCTCCAAAAACTGTTGTTTTCCAGAACTGGTTTCCCTTCAGTCCATCTAGACTTTCTCACATAGCTCAAATATTTATGGAAACCATCAGATTATTCCTTTTATTTTCTCCTATACATTTCAGGTGTCTTTCACATTCTAGGTACCATGGGGCCCTTGTTCTTCATTCAGTAATAAGGAGACATCTCCACAGCCACTCACCTCAGTGGTAGACAGGTGGAAAGTGTAACAAGTTTCATACAGGTCATCCAGGTGTCTATAAAAATGATATTAAATCCTCTTACAGCAGACTTAATTTGTTATTCAGCCTGTACTCCACAAAGCTTATCCTAGCTTGATCTCCATCCCAGATCTAAGATTTGCTACACCTTTGTCATAAAAGCTCCTGGGAGTGGTAACTGAATGTAAGAGAACAGTCTTACGGACTTGTACATTCATGGTTCCTTTTCCTGTCCCTGGAAGTTAAAAAATAGAAGACTACTTGGAATCACTTGAGTGTATGGTCTACTAGTTGGTGAAATACTAAGTTTATATGCCAGTAATCAAATTTATAGTTGATACCCATGTTCATCAATTACACCTTTTGCCTCACCCTCGCTACACATAGCTATTTGTACTTAAATTAGAATTTTATGGCACAAACCCACCATTCCCTTTTAAATAGGCAGCACAGATAACATTTCATTGACAGTCCACTAGTGGACAAGTAACATGTACTGTATTCATCTGTTCTCTCTTCTGAATTAATGTTGGGAAAATTATGTTGTGCTTCCCTCATGCTTCCTGAAAAATCACAGAAAAATACTGTCAATTATCAGTGAAGAATGAAAGCATCTGACAGCACAAAGTTTCTTTCAAGGACTAATTGTTCTAGACCTAGGAATTATTCCACTGGAGGGAAGCATCATTGCAAATAACAGTTCCTTTATAGGGGAATTACGCGTGTGTTCAAAAAAAAAAATTTAAAATAAGTTTTATTTACCAAATGTTATTGGGTCTTAAACCAACTCACCACCTAAGACTGATGTATTAATCCTTTATAGGTTTTTCCACCTGCAACATCAAATACAGTATTTTCCTATCAGACTGCACCTGTTACGACACCTTCACAAACTTTTATTAATAAAACATCAAACTCTAATATTCACGTTGGTGGTAATCAGGTCCCCTGTGTGCAGAATGGACCTGCTGCTCCTAATAAGGTAAGGTTAGCCCAACAATGTTCTATAAAGTTTTATTTTATATTATTAATCTTAAATAATGTACTGCATTGCATTCAAGGGGGAAGAATGTTTTGAAGATGATAATCATGTATGAATGTGTGAGAAAAACTTATTTAATCTTTCTGATTACCTGTGCTGCTGTTATTATAAAAATGTAGCTTGGTATGACAAAACAGGATAATCTTTAGAACTTGATAGATCTTGAGGTCACTACAATGTATTGTTTACTCAGTATTTTGTCATTTCCCACAGCCTGGCTCTCCATCTCAATCCCAGCCTTATATTCAAGTTCAACAACCCCTCTTCATCAATACAGTATCTAAGACAAAAGATCCTCCTCGCTATGAAGAGGCCATAAAACAGACCCGTAATATTCAGACACCACATCGTGAGGTAGTTATTTTCTCCTGTTTACTCCATTAAGACTTTTTTTTTTTTAAATTCTGAAAGCCATTGCTTGTTTTCATTTTCTTTGATGCTAAGATTTTCTGGTGTACTCTGTTAATATTTTCATAACTGTGTTTAACTACAGAACTCCTGTTTCATGATTCTTTTTATCAAAGCAACAGAAACATTACCAAGTCTTACAGCATCCAGATAGTGATGTGTAATTGAGATAATGCTGCTGTCGCTGTTTAACAGCTAGCCTTAGCTGACTTGTTTCAAGTATGTGCAATACTCAGACTTCAGATAAAAAAGAGAATGCTTGTATTTTCCAGAGTGAGTAAACTTGAAGAGCATGTGCAGGTGTTTAGGCAAACATATATATGCATAGCCATAGCTGCTTGCTTGAAAAGAGTGTGTCTTAAGTGAGCTTCTTGAATAATCCCACAGAGCGCTTTTCTTAGTTCACTGGGATACCCTTCATGTGAAGGGTAAGAAAAGCTGCAATCAAAACTAAGAGCATCCCTAACTTCATGCAGTTCCAAAGTACTTGAAGAGACAAAACCTCTTAGTGACTTAGCATTGGTTGCTCTTTTTGTGGTGGCAGGCACAAAATGGGCAGAATGGGTATCTAATCCCATTTCATGTGTACTTGGTAAGGCATCCTCATAATGAAGGCACACAGGTCTTCTTATGTTACTACCAGTTAGTGAAGAGGCTCCCCGCTGGCCTCCTGTCAGGAGCTAGATCTCCTGAAGACAACTTAATTACTTTCCATCTCTGAAGTATAGCCAGTATTCTAAACCACTGGTTTAGTTTTGTGACCATCATAAAAGTCTTCACTTTTCTTAGACTGTTTTTGAAAGACTGTTTTGGTTGGGATTTGATTACCTTTTACTTAAGGTTCAGATATTCAGGACATGACTGTTTAAAACTATTGATGAAAGTTTCCCTCCCTTCAGAAAAGAATATGAATCTACACAGTGGGGGGAAAAAACCAAGATAACTAAATGCATCTTACGTTATGGCTATTTGCAGGATATCTCCAGAGAAAAAAAGTTATGGGGTCCAACCCTCAAAGTCCTGCAGTTATTCCAGATACCCTGGTACAAAACAGGGTTACTAATTGCCCTGGTTACCCTGCATTTTCTGCACCTTTCTTCTAGATTATATTAATTAAATCTTTGTCTTGCTTTTCAGATATTTTCCCATTCCTTTCTTTTCTAGATTGACAATTTCATATGAAGAATTTTAGTCTTGATCATAGGTTAGTACTTATGTACGCTTGAGAGAAGCTAGGACTATTCATTCAGCTTAGGAAAAAATATCACATGAAAAAGAATAACCATTTTTTCTTGCACTACAGATTTCTAGTGCACACAGTCAGCAGATGGATGATCTTTTTGATATTCTCATCAAGAGTGGAGGTAAGCTAATTGACATCTGTGTGATGTAGAGATTTAAAACCTACTCATAAAAGTTTGGAGTTATAACCAAAGACAGGAAAGGATTCTTCCAGGGAAGCAGGTAAAAGGTATCCTGCCTGGATAAAACTCGTATGTCTGGAAGCCTGCAATTGAAGAAAAAATTTGCCAAAACACATACAGTCAACCTGCTGTGGAACTTCTCTGCTTGTAAACTGTCCCAAGCAGACCTTTGCAATAAGCAGCACAGCATGCAAATGACTGAAAGAACAACCTTAGGGTAGAACAGAAGTATTTTATCAAAACTGGAAGTTGAGCAAGTCCCTATTATAAAGTAAGAGTTAAAGCATGTTGATACTAAAATGTCATTAAATATAATAATGTATTATCGACTCTAATCGTTAAAGTTCCATGACTAGAGAAAGTTTGTACAAACTACACAGAGACATTAGTGAGTAATAGCTTTCTGTGTCAGGTAAAGTAAGCTTTAACTTACTTTAGGAAGTAAGGAAAGGAACTGAAATAAGTAATTGTTACAGTTTATCACAAGGCTGGTGTTTTGCTTAACCATACACGAAGTAGTCTCTTGCTCTACTCAGTCATGGAAGGAAGAGAATAAACACAGTTGCAGAAACTGGAACTGCAAGTATTAAGACTGTATTGAGAAATAAAGACAAAAATAGAAGGGGGGGAGGGGAAGACCAGAGAACAAGACCCCAATCCACCCCCTTGAACTAGCAACTGAACTGCTATTTCCTGCCTTCTGTTGAGCCGCAGCCTCAAACCAAAATGGTGTCTAGGCCACATCTTAACCCAGCCACCACCCCTTGAAAGAAAACTAACCCCCAGAGCCAGCACACTGTAGCCAGAGGGGAAGAAAACATAAGAGAGAGTCAAAGCAGCTGCTTATTACAGGAGAGAGGGGGTTGAGATGGGGAATAGAAGCTGTGCCAGCAGCCACAACTGTCACTGTCCTACACAAACCTCTGGAGAAGCAGAGAGTTTTCAGAAAAGGTTATCAAGAAAAAGGAAATGGCGAGACCCTGTCCCCCAAACTCCCCAGTAAAGCCCTTATTACTCTGTTCTCTGAAGTAGTCGTTCTGCTATACCACCTTCCTCAAGCACTGCCACAGTTCTCTCCACCTAGCCCTGTCTCCCTCCTGCCTAAAGGAATGCCAGCAGCTGAGGGAGGTGTAGTTCCTTGTGTGCTGGAAGAGAATTTGATGCAGGAATACTACAGACAAATGGGGTTTCACCAAATCCACAACAGTAATCAGAAAGGAACTGAAGTACCTACAGAGTAGCTTTGCAGTGAAAGAGGGAGGCTTTCAGGCATAATTGGGTGTTGTAGGCCAAGAAACCATTACAATATTGGGAAATGTTCTGGTACAAAGCAATTAAATTAGAGTAATATTTTGTACTACTATCAACTATATAAGCAGAGAATGCCAGAACTTACTGTAAACTATTAGAAGATACTAGCCAGATTTTAAGCATTATTTTCTCTTTTTCAAAACAAATTGCAAAGTGAGCTGAAGAAAATGCAGTAGACAGTGACAGATTGAGATATGACCTGTGCAGTAAACAACTCAAATTAAAAAATGCCTTCAGTGCTTTTATTACAGTATTTCATGGCTAGTTCAAAAAAGTTCTGCCTGTCAAACAGAAGATGTAGGAGAGGTTGGTACGCTTACTTAATTAAATACTTGCTTTGAGTTTTACGTTGCTGAACTTGTTTCATCCTAAAGAAGGTAACAGCTTCTCCGTATTTGTAAAGTCACAGTAAAAAAGCAAATGTTTGCTGATCATCTCTATAAAAAGGAAAGTAAAGCACTTAGGGCTCTTCCGCTTATGTGAGTGACTTCTACACCAAAAATGTTTAGTTTATTAATGTACCTCAAAAGATTAAGAAGGGTCAATTAGCATTGCTTTGTTTTCACTAAGCAGTTATTGTAACAGATACTTTTGCAAGTTTTAAGGATGTGGTTCTTTGCTTGGAAAACTGGTGCAAAGTATCTTGCCAGGTATATTTTTGTTTGCAGAAACATCAACTGTGCTAGAGAATTTTCTTGCATATTTTGGTCTGCCTAAACTTATTCTTGAATCCATTTGCATATAAGAATTAAATGGAACTTACTTTACTTTATTTCCTTTTATTGTTACTGCCAGTATCTTACATAGTACTTCTTGACAGAAGAGTAGTTTCAGATTCTAGAATCAGGAATAAATGTATCAGAATAACTTTAGTCCCTAGGACTCTAATCCATCAAGGCAGATGAAGTACTAAACAGTGATGGAACTGAAAATTGATTCAGGTACTTTTCTCCAAATGGGTAAATCTGTTGATTCCATAATAGTAACACAGAAGAACTTCAATAATGAAGATGGTAAAGCTAAAATCTAAAAAACTGTTCCTTTTTTTATCAGTGTAAATATTCTAATTGACTGAAACATTACTGAACAGAGTTATAACTCTGGAACTTGTTGTAAAAATCCTTGTTGATCATAGACTACATGACATAATGTGATGTATGTAGATGTATCTAGTGTTAGTGTTCTCAGAACAGCAAAATAACTCTTACTCCATTTGAATTCACTGTGGCCACACCCCAAAGTGGGCAAAAAGGGGCTAGCTGTAAGCCTTAGGATATATATGTCGTTCTGACTTGGCTTAATTCAGTAATGTTTGGGGGTTTTTTATTACAGAGATTTCCCTTCCAGTAAAGGAGGAACCATCTCACATTTCCAAAATGATACCAGTAACAGCCAACATCACTACAATGCCAGTGAATACAGTGATATCCCGCCCACCACCACAGGTCCAAATGGCCCCTCCTCCAGTGTCTTTAGAACCAACAACCAGCTTGACTGTAAGTTTGGAAAACCAACTTGAAGCCCTGTTGGATAGAACTTTACCAACAGGTAATGAAATTCCTCAGCTCACAAGCAGTAATGAGGATAGAGAGTCATTTTCTTTAATTGAAGACCTTCAGAATGATCTGCTTAATCACTCCAGCATTTTAGATCACTCTCATTCACCCATGGAAACGTCTGACCCACAGTTTAACACTAATAATTCTTGTCTATCTCTTGACCTTCCTGATACAAATTTGGACAACATGGAATGGCTAGACATTACAATGCCCAGCTCCTCATCCGGACTCACTCCTCTCAGTTCCACTGCCCCCAGCGTATTTTCCACAGACTTTCTAGATACACAAGATCTACAGTTGCACTGGGATTAAGCTTCAACCAACACGAATGCAGCCTGCAAATCTCTTTACAGCAGAGGTCCATTGTTATATCATTCTGGTTGCAGTTAATATAAATTAAGACAGTAATGCTTGAAGCGAATTCCTTATTGATTTTCAAGTTTACAGTGAATTACATGAATTGCTTTATGCACCTATCAGTAATGCAGATCAGGGCTCTCTGAAAGCTGTTTTTCAGAGGTCAAGAAAGGATGATTGTACTTGCTGATTAAAAGTACACTAAGGTAAACGCATCACAGATTTTTAAGGAAGAAATTATGTTTGTGACTTTGTAATGCTTAAAGTAGCAACACAACATAGCTAAACTTAAGAGAAGAAAAAGTAAAAATTCAACTATTGGTATACAGCAAGGGGAGAGGGAGGTATCACTGCACTTCATTGTTCCTGTGGATAGCCTGAGCCAGGTTCAAAATTAATTGTGAGGGCAAAGGCAACTAGAAGCACTGGCTGGTTCAGTGAAATTTCCTATCTCTGGTCTCTTAATTTGTTCAACTTGTTTCTGTATTTTGGTTTTGTGGATTTTAAAACTCTTCCCACATTCTTGAATCACAAGGGAAGAATTTAACTGCATCCAAAGGGATATTAAAAAGAAATCCACTGTAGCTTCGCCAGGTAACGTTGAGAACACTGAATTTTCTATAGCAATCCTCTGGATTTAATAGCTAGGTTTTAATGTGTATATCAGATGGTTATTTGTATACTCTTTTAACTTTGTATAGCTTATTTTTGTGAACAAAGGGGAAGAATGGTCTTCAAAACAAGATTACTATAATGGAAACAATAAATGTCCTAACTTACCTGGTGTTTGAGGATGTTTGTTACACCCTTAAAACGAGTATTTCAGCATATTAGAACAAGTTTGAGGAAGCAGAAAATTGTTGTGCACTATGATCCTGCAAACGTCCATGCGAGAATAGTCTCAATGCCCTCAGCGAAAGATACTTACAGAATCAGACCAAATTGCAGAGGACTGTACTGAAAGGATAACCATAATTTCTTAATTAATACTTTTTCTGTTGAACAGCTTTTTCTGCCACTGCATAGCATCAGGGAAGCTGCTCTGTGAGAATCCTGCGTAGTACTATTGAGCTGTATTTTTTTGTGATAAGAAGGCATGTGTCATACCTGAAACAGCTAACAGCAAAAATTAAGTTCTTACGTCACAGCACATGAAATTTTATGTGTTTTTAAAGCCCTTGGTTGTCAGGTTTTTTCAATCTACTATGAAAGCTGTTGGAAAAACAAAAAAAGAGAAGTAAAACAATTGAAAATTCTATGGTTGTCTCTCTAGTAATAGGGAAATGGGAAATGTTGCCATAGATGGCATGAGCTGGTAATCAAACATACTATTAGAGTTATTTCATATTAGGCAATTCCTGAATTAAGATAATAAGGAACCATCCCCTATTTCCTGAACAATGAAAATGTGGTATGTTTTCTAGTCTGAAAACTGATCTTATTCTAGAATTCCTGCCTCACCACCAACACTTAAAAATAAGTTTTTGTAGGAACTAGTTAAAAAATGCTGAAGCCTTTGCTTAATTCCTATATTAATGATACGTAATGGTGTCTCAAAGAAATAATGAAAACATAAAGTAGCTGTTAACTATCAGCAGCCTGTATCACAGTTTAAAAAAAGCACAATATAATGTTAGCAAACATGATACTTTTTTCAGAAAATGTTGTGAAATTTATGTCTCCAGATACGCAATGCAGTCTAGTTTACTAATGTTACAGGATTCTGTTGGCTTCACACGAGTTAGAGGATTATATCTTTGATTCAAGACATTGTACATTTGAATCATATCAATTACCAGCACTTTAAATCATGGTATATCTTGGGTAACTTTACAGGCCAAGATTTCCTTTAAATCAGAAATGAAGTGTCTCAAAGTAAGTATAATCTGAGGAGATTTTCACAACAAACTGAATTTGAAAGATGCATTTCTGTATTCCTTCTTGTTGTGCCTGCCATACTTGAGTACACTATTACATGTGGACTGTCTGCCTTAAATTTTGATGGTATAGGACACATATATTCAACTTTTTGCATTCCTTTTAATCGTATTCTCTTGGGAGCTAATACTCTGAGATATCAAGTGCCCTCAGCTGCTATGAGAATAAGAATTAAGGACTTTTGGTCTGATAGGAACAACTTTAAAATGTAGTGTTCTGCCATACTGTCAGTTTATCCTGCATGGCACCAGACCACAAATGTGTGGTTAAAGTTACCCCTTTTTGACCCTGTCTTCTGATGAAATAAGAAGCAAGTAAATTAACTTTTAGAGGACAAATTAACCTAGAGCAACTGTACTGTCATTTTTGATGTGCATGTAAATAGAGCTTAAAATGAGCAAAGTCATCTTGCTACAAAACTATCCTTACTGGCAGTGTAGAATGTTAATCCATAGGAATCTATGTGCAGAAATAAACCCAAACAGCTGGGATGTGTTGTTATCAGTACAGTGTAGCTTTCTACTCTAAAAGTCTATTTGCAAAAAAATAATATTATTTTAAAAATTAAGGGATCATTTTAGGTTTTTTTTAAGTACAGATAGTCTAGTGTAGGGAATGTGTGATTACTTTTTTGTACATTTCAGAATTGTGTATTAAACCTTATATATAATGGTTTGCTTTAGACTTTGTTCTGAAATGTGATATGTTTGCTATAGTTGTATATGCCTGTTATGGCAGAAATAGGTTTTGCTTAGAATTTTGTGTGTGCATGTTTTACATGACATTTTTTATAAGAAAAATATAATACATCTTAGAAATTCAATCATGACTGTGCGGTTTGACTGTACAGAACTAAATATTTCTCATTAAGAGAACAGTTGCTAAGAAAAGCACTGGCACTAAATTTGCCATTTAATGGCTGCAATATACTGAGAGAACACATTGAATGTGGTGTTAGATCCTTCAAAGTAATTAAGAATAGTGTCTTAGCAGTGTGAAAATGGAAAGTTGGTGTTTACACTTCTAGGCACAGAGAGAGCTCAGACATAGGTTTTGCAAGACAAATGTTAATCAAGAGGAGTCACATCCTGCATTTAATACAGAAATTATATTTCTAATGCACTTCTAGTGCCATTCAGCATTAGTTAAGGCAAGTTTACAGGAAAAAAAATTCTAACCTTATAGTTGAACAGTTAAGAAATCACTGTCATAAATTTAGCTGTCCTTTTAGAGAATAAAATGAATTTATGTCATTTATTCTCTGTAGAAATTTAGAGTCCAGTCCAGCAATGTGAGCTTGCAGAATGAGACCTTTAAAGAGCTGCAGACACAGCTTTTAGAAATCATCACTTAATACTGACATTTCTTTACAGGGTGTTTCTAAATTCACTAACAGGAGTTATGTTCAAGGAAGCAGGTGATTTAAGTAGAAGTTTCATTAGTAAACTTCTGTGTTACATCATCTCAAACATTCAGATGCCTGAAAAGTGTAATAGGCACATGATTTGGAATCACGAGATGCTGAACCATTTTCAAGGCAAAGAAAACGCAATCACAGAATACATTTAGCTGGAAGGGCATTATGTGATCAAAACACAGTAAAGCTCTAAAGTAAACAATTATTATTTGGATGCATCTTCAGTGTATTGTAAACTTAAAGTAAATTTTGTTAAAACTGGAAAAGATTCTTTCAATTATCTGTAGCAAGTGATCTGTTGAAACTCCTTATATTGTGGTCTGTGAAATCATGTTTTGATGACTTCTAGACCATACCACAGATTTTTGTGTGAGAAACCAGAAGTAATGTCAAATATTCCTTTCATACCAGTTTGCTAGGAATAAAGTGCAAAAAAGAGATCCCAACATTATTCTGTAGTGTCTAGTACTGGATATAATGACTTTATGAGTTGAAAGTGCATAAATGTATTTGTAGAGATCTAGCCAAAAAAGCCATTCTAGCTATGAGAGGAAATCCTCAATAAAAAGCAGGGAATGGTTAATAACTATATAATCGTCCTATTTTTATAAAAACATTCAGCTCAGATATTCAAAAGACAGCCTAAAATAAATTATAATTACATGAAAATTTAAATAAGAACCAAAGCATTGCCATTTATATTGCCAAAGGAGGCACTTTGTATTTTGGAATAAAAGAAATTTAAATCCCCTAAAGTATTATCGATACTTTTTTTTAAATTAAGGATGTAGATATTTTCAAAGCTGGTTTTGATGTTTAACAGTACAGATTTGTTTTTGTTGTTTGATAAATTTGTATTAAGTAATTGCACAGGCTTTTTTCTGGATAGGATTTTTTTCCACAGTACTGCTTGCAGTAGAAATAACGCTAACCCTAGTAGGTGTTTCTCTTCTTATTTTCATACTCGGAATTATGTCTTAGCATCTCATTTTGTGAAAAGAAGAAGACAGACATCTGCCTCTGGGGCCCTCTTCATTTAAACACTACTTTATTAAATGCAAATTATGGCAATCAGGGCGTCAGTTTATGTATTGCCTTTCTATAAGAAACCATGATGCCTTTGTATTTGCTGTTTGCACCCCTAAAATCAATTCCATATGTTTGAATGCCATATGTTTTGCACATTGTATTGTATATATGTAATGCATACTGTATTTTTATATGTGTACTACATTTATCAAATATTTTGTACATAGTGGCAATATTGTAGCTACTGAGAAAATGTTTGATATTTCAGCATTTTTGCTAAGTGTCTCAAATAAAAAAGGAAAACTGTATTCATTTGTCCTTGCTTATTTCTTAAAAGTGAAAAACCACATGAGTAATGGTCACCAGAAGTGCTCACTTATGTCAGAAACTCTGAAGGAATGACTGTCCTCAAAATCAGAGCCATAGTATGTATTCTTGTCAACCACAAAGTCTTTAGCAAAATTCTCCAAGAATACAAATTCTCCAAGTCCACACTGCTGCTGGAGAGGGGAACAAGCAACAGTGACATGTATAAAATCAACAGCAAGGGAGATAGAAGGGAGGTTGGGGGGGTGGAAATACTGTTCTGGCTCACAGTGCCAGGGTGAACAAGATAAAAACTACAGTTTCTTCCTTACTCCAAGTGATATTTTTTTGTTACAGAGAGGGGAAAAAGTACAATTCAAAACACAGAGTAACTGGTATGTTCCAGAGATGTGCCTGTTGCTATTATGACCCTCACATGTCACAGCCCTGGAGCAGAGTGGTAGAATGGTTACACTGAGCTGCTCACATCAGGACACATAAATACATCTCTTAGATGGCTGTTCCTGTGCAATCAGGCAAGCTTCTCAATATTCCCCAGATAGTTTAACCTCATTTGTGAGTCAAATGCAACATTTTGTTCACTTATGCAAATGAACTTTTAAGACCTTTCAGAGTACAGTCAAAAACTACTACAATATCACTGCAGATTAGTGGGTGTGTTTTACCTTGCAATATGAATTCTGCTCTTGAGTTACACTGTCACACACAAATAATCCCCCAGTAAATTTACATGGACATTTTGATCAGCTACAATAGACTGCAGTTCTTTTTTTATACTTTACGTGACTAGCCTTGACTGTAACAATTCTCTAGTACCTGTAATTCTCTAATAAAAACTTCATAAAAGGAACCAAAATTTAATCTTTCAGAACCATTATACAGCAAAGGAAGGAATGAGAAAATAATTTCTGATGTAAAAAGGATTGTACCCACGTTCACAACTTTCCTTAATTCTTTCAAGATTTTTAGTATGTGTTGGATTGTAGGAATTCAATTTTGCATGTTATAATCCACTCAGCATAGAGTACATTATTATGCATAGAACACCTCTGTGCATTTCTTCATGAGAATGAGCTGTGAGCTGTTCAATATGCACAAGCTTCTTTTTGATGAAGCTGGTTCATTTAAATATTTACTATTGCACTTCTTTTGGAGGCTATTGTCAAACAAGACCTTACTCCAGTCTGGTTTATGTGGTTGACGTAGGAACTCAGCCAAATATAAAACCCATAAAGCAGTAAGCAGTACCCATAAAACTGAACAAAATAAAATTAGTAGCGTGCCAGTATGTCCTGTAAATACAATAAAATTCCTTTTCTTTATGAACCGTTTAAAATTTTGAAGGCTATATATGCCACACATCTATCTTCAGATATCACACACCAAACCAAACAAGGTTTGTCAAACCTGCCAACAAGCACTTTTTGACTGCATCTGTGCATTAGGGAATTTATAGTCAGTATGCATAAGAGAGAAAGCACTTGGTTTGGTGATAACTGACAATTGGACAGTTGGATTGTTTTACAAAGACCAAAAAATACAAATGCATAACCCTACCTTACAAAGTCTGTTCTTCATATAATGATGATGACGATAGCATTAATACCAAGGAGGCCTGATGAAGCTTAAGATCAACTTTTTCCATAAGCTAAACACTTGTTTTTCTGATAAAACCTGAATGTATTAAACCATGTTCTACAAATGGCCATCACATTTATCGGTACTGTGTTATCATACTCAGTGCTACATACTGAGTTGGGGACTGACCTGTTGGAGAGCAGTGTAGGAGAAAGGGACCTGGGGGTCCTAGTGGACAGCAGGATGACTATGAGCCAGCAGTGTGCTCTTGTGGCCAAGAGGGACAACAGCATTCTGGGGCGCATCAGAAGGGGGGTGGTTAGCAGATAAAGAGAGGTTCTCCCTCTCTGCTCTGCACTAGTGAGACTGCATCTGGAATCTTGTGTCCAGTTCTAGGCCCCTCAGTGTGAGAAGGACACAGAGCTGCTGGAGGGTGTCCAGCATAGAGCAATGAAGATGATGAAGGAAGTAGAACATCCCTTATGAGGAAAGGCTGAGGGAGCTGGGTCTCTTTAGCTTGGAGGAGGCTGAGGGGTGGTGACCTCATTCATGTCTATAAATATGTGAGGGGTGGGTGTCAGGAGGATGGAGCCAGGCTCTTCTCAAGGTCATCTTGTGCTAGGACAAGGGGTAATGGGTGCAAGCTGGAACACAGGAGGTTCCATAGAAATATGAGAATAAACTTCCCAGTGAGGGTAACAGAGCATTGAAACAGGCTGCCCAGAGAGGTTGTGGAGTCTCCTTCTCTGGAGACATTCAAGACCCACCTAGATCTGTTCCTGTGCGACTTGGATCCTTGGATCCTGTGATCCTGCGATCCTGCTGTGGCAGGGGGATTGGACTAGATGATGTTTCAAGTCCCTTCTGATCCCTAATGATTGTATAAGTCTATACCATAGCCAGTCTTTATAAATTAGCTACTCAGTTATTCATATTCTAAGTATGACTGTTCACCTATCATAAGTGGGAGGAGGAGGGAAGAACAACGACACACGACACTCCTCTCCTCAAAGGTTGGGAGATTTGTAGAAAGATCTAGTTCTGTACATTAAAACTGGCATCAAAGCCCTGTCATGAAGCAATACCCTCACTTCCATTATTTTCTCCTTCTAACAAATCTCGGGCATCTTTTCAGCACTGGAATTTACTTAGGACTTCCCTTTAAGTAATTAATGTCATGTTTTTAAAAATATTGCATTAGAAGAGAAAACTGCATAAGGAAGAGTCAGCATAAAAAAATAAATGCATTCACAATGAGCTCAAAAATGATAATGACCAGCATGAAAGACACTTCCAAAAAGTATCAAACTTCAAAAGGCATCACAGGAATTGCACATTTTAAAATAAAATTTACATTATTAGTTATAAAAACTATTGCTTTGATAAATTTGATACATCAGCTCACCATTAAAAAGCACTTTGTTTACAGCAATAGTAACATTTGTCCAGACAAATTGAGGAAGTTAGATGTTAGGCAAATTTTTTAACCAAATCAAGTATTTCCTCTTGATCTATCTCAAAGATTTATGTTTTCTAATTGAACTGCTATTTCTGATGCCAACCAGACATATTCATTAAAAATTTAGTGTCTTTAAAGAGATACAGCTTACATAAATTCCATGTATAATCCAAATGCTCCCCTCTGTTCTCACAGAAGTATTTCTCAGCTCACAAAGAGCTGATAATCAAAAACATGAATAAAACAAACATGGACATAAGCTGCTCAGGAACTGCCGAGACAAATTACAACTGTCCAGTCTGGCACAGTAGTTATTTTATAATAAGCTAGTAGGTTAGAAATGGAAGAACATCAGTCAAACATGATTTTATTAATTGCCAACTTGATAATACTAACTTTTCTTCAGTCAGATATGACAACTGGCCCTCTGAGGTCACCTCTTATCAGAAAAGTTGCAGGTGTGAGACTCAAGTAAGGAAGCTTCCATTTCTGCACATCATCATACTATTCAAATGCTGATTGGAATGATCAAGAATAAGGTGAAATACAACAGGATTATTCTGAATTCCCAGCTTTTCATAGATCAGAGAAGAGCATGCCCTTTGAGTGTTGCGATGAACAAGGGTAGCAGATGAACTCAAGCAAGTTCAGGTTGGCCAGCCAACATTTATGCCCATAAAGACTGGAAAAACTCACCCTTGGGACAGCAGGGTAGCAGTGCACACAGTTAACATGGGCTGTGACTGCCCAGTAAGGTAATATAAATTAGACACTTTTCACTGCAGACAAAGCTAATTCAAATTACTTTGCTGAAACACAACAAAAGGCTGTCAAATGGCAGCATTAAAAGAACAGGTATTTGTTCATACAGTCACTAAGCAGTAATTTTCCTGATGACACAAAGAAAATTCCAAAGGGACACAGATATATTAATCCTTGAACAACCTACATTACACCTCCACAAAACCAGTAACTCCGCTCTCAGCCTTCACAAAGGACCTCTATTAACATGTGCCCTTGTACGCGGCCCTTGTGATGCCTCCTCCTGAATAGTGTGTTTAGTTCTGGGGCCCTCATTATAGGAAAGGCATTGAGATGCTGGAGTGTGTCCAGAGGAGAGCTACCAAGCTCATGAGGGGTTTAGAGAACAAGTCATATGAGGAGAGGCTGAGGGAGCTGGGCAGGTTTAGTTTGGAGAAAAGAAGTCTGAGGGGGATCCTCACTGTCCTTTATGACTACTTGAAGGGAGGTTGTGGAGAGGTGGGCGTTGACCTCTTCTCCTTGGTGACCGATGACAGAACTAGGGGCAATGGTCTGATGTTGAGGCAGGGGAGGTTTAGTTTAGATATGAGGAAGAAATTCTTTACAGAAAGAGTGCTAAGGCACTTCAACTGCCTTCCCAGGGAGGTGGTGGAGTCACCATCCCTGGAGGTATTTAAGAAGCGTATAGACATGGTGCTTTGCTACCTGCTATAGCTCCATGCCTATGGAGGGGATTATTTTGTGTTTTTCCATAGATCAGGTCTTTAGGTTTGGTGGTGGTGTGGATATGGTCGGACACTGATCTAGGAGGTCCTTTCCACCCATGATTATTCTGTGATCTCTACATGGGAAAAACACCAACCATGGCTGGAATCAGTACTCCTTCAGGTCAAAACACAGAATTCCTTTAATCCAGGAAGATGGTTCGTAACTTGAGTGTCTGATAGAAGTTTCCTAGGAAATTTAAGGGGCTCCACAATGAGTACATCAAGGCTTTGTTATCGAGTTACACCTGTAAGGGCCTAGGAGACCAAACACATACTTCAGTGCCTGTTCCGCAGTTTACAACACCACGTTTCTATAAGAAGCACGTATCAAGCACTTACTGAGTTTAATATTTATCGTGTGATTATCAAAATCAGAATGCATTTCTGCTTCTTCTGTCGAAGAAACGAAGTTTTACTCCCGCCTCTCCCCCCTCCCCTCTGCGGTTCTTCTCGCGCCCGACAAGGCCGCCCGCCGCCAGGTCTTCCACGGCTCCAAATACACGAGTGCCCTCTGCTGGTACGGAACGCCCTCCACAGCACCGCCGGGACCCGGCAGCCGCGGGTCCACAACCCCGCACCCCTGGCACCTCGCCGAGGCGGTAATGGGGCGCAGCCTCTGCGGGGCCTCCGCAAACGGACGACTCTGGTCACGGATGCTGACACGAACCGAAGGACGGGCAGAACCGCGGGCGAACAGGAGTGGCGCCAGCGCTAGAATGGTGTGGGGAGGGCGTGTTAACGCAGGCGCGGTGGCCAAGTGGTAAGGCGTCGGTCTCGTAAACCGAAGATCACGGGTTCGAACCCCGTCCGTGCCTCAGAAGGTTCCGCCGAGCAACGTGGCGGGTACTTTTTAGGGTAAGGCAGTGGGAGTCCTGCGCTTCTCACTGCAAACTCACAACAGGCTCTCACATTGGTGTCCCAATCCCTTACTTGAAGAAATCCTGTAGCTCAACCTGAAGAAGCAGAGAATAGAGAAGGTGGTTTCGAATGCCGCAGGCCAAGGTGTCACCCATGTCCCTAGAATGCCAGCTGGAAGGGAGGTCATCACATGTGTTGCCAACCTGTGACCTTGAGGCAGGTGCTAGCACCCTCCACACACAGTTAGTGTCTGCCTACGCTCCACACCTTCCTGACAATGTACACAATGATAGTTCTATGATTCAATGGAAATAATTACGGGTTACGGTGTGCTACGTGCTTAGCCATTGAATTTCACCAACCTTCTGTTAGTCCACACCACCAGCTTTGTTTTCTTCCAGAAAAATCTTCCATCTCATATTCTGCACCACTGCTCTCTAAAATCAGAGCTGTACAATTGTATGAGCAAAAATAACTGTCGTTAAATATTTACACCACATCTTGTAAAATCTTTTTTAAATGGAATATATGAACAGCTGACTGAACATGTGTGTCCAGGTGACCAACCAGGAAGGCAAATGGCATCTTGGCTTGTACAAAAAATGGCATGGCCAGCAGGAGCAGGGAAGTGATCACACCCCTGTACTTGGCACTGGTGAGAGCACATGTGAAATACTGTGTCCAGTTTTGAGCATCACAGTATAAGAAAGATACTCAGGTGTTGGAGCTACAACAGAGAAGGGTAACAACGCTGGTTAAGGAATTGGAGACCATCACTTACGTTGAGAGTCTGAGGGAGCTGGAACTGTTTAGACTGAAGACAAGGAGGCTGAGAACTAATTGCCATTTACAGCTACCTGAAAGGAGGTTTTAGGGAGGCCAATGTTAACCTCCTCCCAAATAACTGCTGACAGGGCCAGAGAAAATGGCCACAGGTTGCACCAGGGGAAGTTCAGATTGGAAATTAGGAAAAATTTCTTTAGTGAAATTATTCACAAGTCTCACACACTGCTTTTTAGCAAATCTGGCATAATTTGGATGAAGCATCAACAGAGAGGAAATCACAGCACTTACCTTCTAGTTCCTTTATGAACTTGAAACTATTGAGTTTTACTATGAAATTCATAACAACACTGGGCAATCTCCCTAAAGAGAAACGTAAAAAATGTGTATTATTGATTTTGCGCGGTGCAGGTTTCTGCACAGAGCCCATGCAAAAATCTACAACTCCACATGTTCTACATTGGATTCTGTTTACTTACATGTTTTCACTCATGGATATGAGGGACAATGAGGAACAGCCATGTTACGTAGCTCCTTTTGTAAGAGGGTTTTCAAAACTAAAAAACTAAATGTACAAAAGAAATTCAAGGAGAAAACACATATCTGACAAATACTGCTTCTGGTCGCTACAACCTCAGGGATGAATCTGTAGGGAAGACACCCTGCATGTGATGAGTAATGCTTTCCTAAGTTCTTCCTTGTTTTTTTTTTAGAAACATAGGACTAAGCCAGGTGTGCACAAGAAGTGTGTTTGTTCACTCAGGTAACCACAAATTGCAGCCTCTCAGTTTGTAACATGACACACAGAAACTGAGTAACACAGAGCCCATTCTTCCATAGTCTGCAGACAGAACTTACATTTTGCTAAATAACATTGTTATCAATTCTTAGTATAATAATAATTTTGCTAAGTAGCATTTAAAGATTTATGGTTATTTATTTGAAATTAATTTTTGTAATTACTAAACTGCAGAATTAGAGAAGAAACTTGTGCAGACCAGAAATTGGCAACTCCAGTAGCAGGTAAGAGGCAAAAATAATCAACATATTGCACAGGTTCACACACATGCCATTAAATAGTTTTGAAAGTGTGAACTAAATTTGCTTTCAACTTTTTCCTTGCTAGACCACACAACCCTCAAATCTTAAGATCTCTTCATTTAGGTCCTGTTCACTGTACCTTTCTCTGATCACACCTCCGATGTTCCTTGCTACAATCCCCCAGATCTTCTCCAATTGTTAAGCACTTTTCTTAAAATCAGGATCCAACCTGGACACACTATTTCTTAACAGCACTGAGCAGAGCATTTCTACATATCATAACTCACAGAAGGACCCCATGTGAGGTGAAGTGGGAATCTGCATTACGCATACCTAGCTAAACCTGAGCTGCAAGTGCTACAGCTCCAAGAAAATGCATAGCAGCCATCACTTCAGACACCATGAGTCACTACAAGTGAGCACAAACTATCCAAACTGGCACATATGGCCCTGTTCCAATACTGATCATGTGACGTGAAATTTAAGCTGGAAACTCCCTCTCTCACCACAAGCTTGGCAGCACAGCAGTGCCCCTGCAACCCTTGTTCCAGCAGGACCAAGCACTGGAGCTACAGGGAGGCTGCAGCTATTAGCGTCACCCAGCATACTGGGCACAGCAAGTGGTTAAAAGTTGGAGTCCGATAGGGCGGAATCCCACAACACAGTCATATGAAATGAGTCATCTCTGTAATCCTGCTTCTAGTATCCACCATTAGAACAATTTTTAAGAAATTATTTAGAAATCCTTCACACTGTACAGCCTTACTGGTGAAAGCAGAAGATGAAGCAAAATGAACAGCTTCAGCATTTTTCTTGTTTTCACAGAACCTCTTGATGCTTTTTTGAGTTAATTGAATTTTACATGTGACAACCAGTATGACCAACAGAGGACAGCACATCCATTTCTTTTAATGATGAAAAGATCCTGAACTTGAGGCTGCCATTCACTTTTTCACTCAAGAAACCCAAGTGACAGGCAGATTAGAGGAGTGTGTCATGAATAAATCATCTGACTTAAAAGGGTCTTTTTGCAATTAACTAGAGATGCTTTGAATTCCAAGAGATTACTTAAATCTACTCTAACCAGGCATTGTTGCTAACAAAACATTGGATGCACTTCTCGGAAAGCTGGGGCTGTATTGTGAAGCAATTGTTCAGGGAGCACAACCACAACAGTTTAAACATAGTTGGGAGTCAAAGCACACTGAGGATTGTCAAGTGAGCTCTGCTAATTCCCCTTCAAAACTGCTGACAGACAAGTGTCTGATTAAATGGGAGTGTTTCTTAAACACTGAAGTAAAGCCAGACTACAGTGGTTTTACTGCATTTGATTTGGGGACAGAGAAGACTCTGCAAATAATAATTAAATACAAAGAACAAATCCAAGGATTTTATGTGGCTGAGGGGAATTTCATTGCAGAAGTTCAATTAACCTGGAAGAGTCGCACATGTTTAAATCTTTTAATCTTTCTCCCAAAAGCTGGCTATTGTGTTTTTTTATTGCAACCTTGCTATTCCTGGATAAATAATGCTTTATTGCAAACACTTTGACATCTTTATATAATTAATAGCATATAAAAACATCTTCATCTGTTCCTGCTTTGCAAACATCCATTTCTGTTTCCTTTGAAATGTATCAAACAGAGGTGTTTTTATAACAGATGCGATTAAAGAAGGATCAGGTGTTAGAGACAAGCACAAAGCAAATATACAGGTTTAGGAGGCACATGAGGAATAACGGTGGCTTGTGACATTGTGTGGGTCTGCTACAAGACTTGATTTACATTTTTCAATGAGGGCCTGGTCTTGGGAAGTGTGGAAAAGGATTAATTAACAGCCAAAGTAACAGCCAAAGACACCATTAAGTCAGTGAGGACTGACAGTGTTCAGCAGTTCTCAGTATTTGGGCCCTTAAACGCCAACCTAGGAATTCCCATCCATGCAAGTAATGATATTGCACACATCTACAGTAATAACATGAATTATTCACAGCAGTGCGGTGTGAAAGATGCAACCCACAAAGCCTTTTTAAAATAACACGAGCTTTACCCTGTTCGTGTGCTACAAGGGGAGGTATTGTTTGGGCCATTTTTCACTCAGATGTGTATTTCTTTTATTTGCTATGCACACAGGTTGGATCGGAGGACATGGGGGAGAGTAAATAGAGGAGATAAACATCTACAAACAGTAGAAAATGCTGAAAGGGAGTTACTGATTAACTGTCTTTCTATATGAAACTCCGAGATCATATGGGATAATGTGAGTTAAGTGTTTCACCATTCTTTTTTTAACCATTATCTGATCAGAGAAGCATGAAAAGCACTTTATTGCTCACTCGAATTTTTCCCCTGCGCCAGGAGCCCTCTGCAGGAAGCGAAGCTGAATTTCACAGATCTTTCCTTTCTGACGTCTCCCGAATTTCTAGGAATGCCCCTTCCCCGTTACTATATTTGGAGGTAGTTTCTAGGAAAAAAAAAGAAAAATATTTTGGGACGGTGTGTGCCTGCCCACCCGTGTCCTGGCGGGCGCCGAACCTCAGGGCTCCGCGCTGAAGAGCCGCTACTCGGACTCAGGCGGTGAAAGGACCATGGAAGGGGAGCGGTGCTTTGTGGCAACAATGAGTGAATCTTCTGTAGTTCTCTCC
>VZRI01010733.1:190853-225772 GCA_013397515.1 Upupa epops | reverse complement strand
GATGCGGGAGGGGGGTGGGCGCGACGCAGGGCCGCGTATTCCTCGGCCGCTCCCGGCGCGGCGGCACGTGCTGGCGGCCTCGTGCGCACCCTTAGCAAGGTAACGGGCTTGGGGGCAGCCGGACCCCCTCGGTAGCTACAGGTGTCCCTGTCCCAGCCCCGAGGGGCGCCGAGGCCGGTCACTGCAGTGGCAGTGGCTTGAGAGTAAGGACATGCACGTAAAGCATTGCGGCCGCGTGTCGGCGTGGTGACTGTCCGTGCCGTGCGAGCGTCTTACTGCTGTCGGGATCCCTAGCCCGTCCGCATTCTCTCTGCCAGCTGCGTTTGCTGGCGCTTTGGCTGTTAAATGCCAGTGAACGTAATGGAGACTTTCCAAGGGCAGTCTTTAGTTCCTTGTAGAGAACTGACACCGTTTGCCTGCTTCAGCCATCCAAGTGTAATCTGGAATGATTTTAAACTCGGACTTTATTTAGAAGTTCAGTTGTAATGATAAACAGGATTTAGACAATATGTGCCTTTTGCCTGCAGAGCTTTACTTTTCTTCTCTGAGAGATGTTCTAAGAAACGTAATGCTAAGGGAAATGAGAGCCAGACACAGCTGAGTACTCGAAACTACCACTGTTAGTGGGAAGAGACCTAACTGCCCAGTAAAGTGAAAACGCTTTCTAGTACGTTGGACAAATAACAAATTTAGAATAAAGACAGGCATTACCCAGAATGTCCCAATCATGTCAGACTTTAGTCTGAAATGTAGTGGAGCAGATAAACAAGTACGTTGTTAGTCACTTTAAGAAGAAATGTTAATAGATGGTTTGAGTACTGGGTCTAATAAATAACTTATTCTAGGGGAGTTCAGTGTCATTTTATAGACACTTAGGGACCATTTGCATACTTAAGAAATAAATTGTAAAATTTGAAAAGAACAAACAGTATATGCTAACATTCCCCGCTATCTGGTGAAGGAGTGTGTATGGTGCCTTGACTACAACATTCTCTTTTATTAGTCTGAAAATTACCCACTTTATAAGCAACTATTCTCTCAGATGATTTGGCATCTCTTACAAAGATACTTTATTTACAAATTGAATCTCAGAAGGTTGTGGTTCCAGAGTCGGGGTTTTGGGGGCGAGATGAGCTTATCTTTTATCCAACTGGCCCACAAAGTCCCGCTTTTGGTGGTCACTTTGTTCTACAAAAGAAACCAATACATTGTGGATTCTGTAGAGAACATTAATAGTAAATGACTGCTGCTCTTAGAAAAAGTCTACTATACGCTTTAAATATGTAATAATAACTTTAATGTTATCTTCAGCAATAACAACAAGTGGATAAAAAATAATATTGTTCTGAACGTTAAAGAGTTTTATAACTGGTGGTGGTGGTGATGTTCTCTTAAGAAGGCAGTGAAAGCTGAAGAAAAAATTCTGTTTCAAAGACTGGTCATTTGATATAGGTGAATTGGGAGATAAGGAAGAAAGTTCCTAGAAAAGACAGGGAGCTCAAACCTTAAAAACATTATCCAGACATCATAATGTTTGCATCTTCAATCCCTTCCTCTGTTTTTTTGCTCACAGAGTCTTTGGTTTTAATGTATCCCGTCAATTAGCTGGGGAGTTTTTACATGTGTCTGCCTAGGTGTTTAGAGTCTGTATTTATGAATCTGTTTAAAGATTACTAATATTTATACTGATAAAAGTTATAGTATATATTTTTCTGAGTCAGGCACTGTAAGTGTGACTTGGTAGAGGTGTTTACCTTCACATTACTGTTTACATTTCAGTATCAATATCCTAAAATTACTTTAAATTACCTAGTTGTGCTTTCCTCATGGGATTGTAGTAAGTGTTGAAAATTTGTTAGTAGATAAACTGAACTTTTCTGTGGTTCTGAATATACTGTACAAATAAATATTGCAGACTGACTGAAACAGCATATTCACACAGTAGTTTGTACAATGTCTCACATAAGCTGCACATGCACGCTTTTGTGTGATCATCCTCTCAGCTGGTGTAAATGTGGCTGTTGGTAGTTTTGACGTGTTACACTGGCTAATCACCTCGAGTTGTGCATCAGCGTCTAAGCATTTGCATTGTGGTCACATTATCATTGCAGTCAGATTGATTTTAAGTGCTGATCTATTCAGACTGAATAAATTCAAGTATTTCAAAGAAGCCTGGGAATTAAGCTGAAGTTACGCAGGGATACTCTGTTAAAATGAAGTTGTTGCTATGTGATATATTGAATTACCAAATTAATTTCTATGGAATTCTTCTATTTTAGTTTATAATAGAATCATTGAAATAGGACATGTCCAAACCTCAGTTTAATGAATTCCTCACTTGTTTAACACTCAAATCTGATGTGGAAGAGCTTAGGTCAGAGTTATGCTAATATGCTACTAATATACTACTATTTTGCATGAAATAATGCTGTTCTGAGGTGGGTAAATGTTTCATGAATCAATTAAGCTACTAATTGTAGAATTTTTTTTATTTTTCAATTATAATCCTTGGTTTGTTAATACTTTCTAGACCTGTCCAATATTATGAGCTGTCAGATTTGCATTGGTTTCATTCCTATGTAACTCTACCGTAGTATTCAGAGAACTTAAGGACAGAGAATCAGAGATGAGAAAGTGGATCAATGTGAGCTTCTTGCTTTGAGGGAAAAGAGAAACCTATTTAACATTTCCAAATGGCACGAAAAATAAGCTCAGCAGAGCAGAAATACAGCAGTTGCTTCTCACCAACTATTGCTCTAAAGCTCTTGAATCCAAACATGTAATTTTGTACAGCTACTCAGTAAGATGTGCTATACATAGTGCACTTTAGCTGGTTGAAGCAGATAGTGCACTTCTATCTGTTGAAGATACATAAAATTGTCATGCATTCGTTCTAGTGCCTATAATCTAACTACAGAATTAGTCAACTACATAAAAGATCAATGAGGAGTGTTAAAGAACACAGTTACACTGTAATAGGCCTTTCTGATATGAAGCTTTTGTTCACATTTTTCCCATTGAAAAGCTTGTAAGCATATTAAGATCTCCTGTTTGTCTTAGTCTGTGGTATAACATACAGTTTTCTACTACTACAGATACCATCCATTTATATTAAACTTTAATTGTGTGTTCACTTTATATGTTATGCAAATTAATGATGATTATACAAAATGATGGATTCCTTAAACATCTGTGTTATAAATACTGGATGGGTTTCCATCACCCTGATTTTCCCAGAAGATTTGTGTGCTACATGGGGTGGTGGCATCAGAGTGGAGATTCCTGAAGTGCATTATGTATCCAGAGCATTATTAATTAAATACCTGGGAGGAAAAAAGACATTTACAGAGACAGAAAGTAGATGGTACATGTTGAATTAAAATTAATTTTCCCTGAGATAATACTGTCATGAATTATTGAAAAAATAATCTTTAGAAATATCAACTCAATTTATTTATTATAATTTATACAATTGAAGCCCTTCTACCTATGATTCCATTTGCAATTAATTTAAAACTACATTCTTGGAATTACATTTCTGCATTTTTTAAGCAAACCTTTAAAAAAACAAGCTTACAAATACTGCCTCAGCAGAGGATTATCAAATGGCCTAATCTGTTTATTTTCAAAATTTTATTGAAAGCACAGAAAAGATCAGGATCTCTACCAGACTCCAATGGCATGATTTGGGAATTGGTATGTGGCCTGCATTTTCTGAACCACGGCCTCGACCTTTGACATCTCCTGACCTTATGTTGCAAAAGAAGTTTTGTGACTGCTCACTGATCTAGCCACAGAAAAAAAGAAAAGGATGTAATGACCCCACATTTCGAAACTCATGACCTGGAACATCTGAAAATTTTGCCTCAGTAAAGACTATAAAATCAGTTGTCCTTTCCTATGAAGCCATCCAGATTTTTTGCAGGACAGGAAGATAGTTCCTCGAGGTATGATTTTAAATTCTGCCTCATTCTGCGCTCTCTGTTCTAATGTTACACATCAGCAGGACTTGCCAACATAAAACCTGGACCATTTGCCACAAAGGAAGTCTATGTGAAGATACACTAGTATGTTCTGAACATATTTTTCAAAAGAATCACTAAAAAGCCCTTTTCATTTCCTTTACAGTAATATTCAGCGGTTTATGAACTAAAAAATGCATAAGGTTTTGTGATGGCTTTAAAGTATTTGGGGAACAGGACAGCTATTCACCTGGAAGCTGCACCTGTAGTGGAAGGAGTAACAAAGTGGCATAAATTGCCAAATCCACTTCAGACCATGCAATTTGAGACTTTGAAGCTTCTGGTGAAATGGATGAATTTAAGGCATTGTTTTCTCTGTTCATACAGCACATCACTTAAATAGACAAATCTTGTGTTGCAGTGTAATACACTTTTCTCGCTCAAACAATGCAGATGTGTAAGGAATTTGCTAAAGGTACAGTCCTGGAAAAAATAAACAAAAAATCATGGTTTTTTGCCTGGTGTCAAAATGCACACATTATTGCTGTTTACAAGGTGCAAGGGTTGTGTCTATGCAGATGACATGTGAATAGGTAGGCATTATTCTATATGAACTGACATAAAATGATACTTGGACACCAAGTTTTTTATGTAATAGCTTTGGTTTTGTAGATGATATTAAAATGCATTCTGCCATCTATAAGAGGCCTGTACAAATGGTTTTAGGAAAGGGTGCCAAAAATAATTTCAGGATGTTTCAGAATTGTCCCACAAGGGTCAGTAAAATTAACCAACAGCAGCAGTCACACGGACAGGGTACTCCTGTTTGTTATGTATTGTTATTGTTACAAATGTCTGTCAAAGTCAGCATAATCTAGATTTTTACTTTGAAGCTGCTGCTGTTTGTATAAAAGGCCCTATCTAAAATGATTCAACCTGCACACACCTCTGTCAGCAGGTGCTTGCATGATTGGTGTAAATCAGCAGTATCTCCACTGAAAATACTGGACCTACATCAGCAAAAAATACACGAGATCACAGTAAAATTTCTGGAACAAAAATTCTGGAACAAAATTTCTGAACACGTGAAATAACTGTGTTCATTTTGTATAATATTTTATATTATAACAGGAACAAGCAAAGAGGAAATCATTACAGATAGAACACCATACTAAGTAATATATGAGGAACTGAGTATTTCTTTTTTTTACACAAGTATATTTTATACATTATGGTGCAAGAATGCATTGAATAGTACACCTGTTAGGCATATTCAGGGCAGATTATTTTAAAAGAGTTTTTCATTAGGCATGTCAACTGAACAGGCGTAACTAGAAGTTGGAATGTGCTACCCCATTTTACTAAAGAGATGTATAAATGTGGAATAGTCAGTCTTCACTAAACTGTGGTTCCCTTTGCATTTTTACTCCTGAGTGGTCTTTCTGTATGTACAGAAAACTGCCAGTGTGGTTGGCTGGAAAGTATTTTGAATTTTTTTTTAAATGAAAGATGTTAGATGATTTTATTTTGTACATATTTATTTTATAAACTAATGTTTGCACTGTTGTTGAAGTAAATACTTAGATGTGAGAGATGCAGGTCAACTGTTGATTATTATTCTTTTTTAGTTTTTGCTTTTTTTGGGAAAAAACAAAAAATGCCCTGGATGGTCTGCATTTTATGCATGGTGTCTTTAGCTTTCCAATACTGAGTAGTATTTATAAGCTGTTTCAGAACTGTGGTAAACTCTTTTATGCATCCAAAGTAACTCAGTCACAGACTGTTTGAAAACCTGCAGTTTTACTATGCAATGGGCTAACAGGAAATAATGAAATCCTGAAGTATTGTTGGAAAACTATTCTAATTTAAAAACAAATTCTGTGTAGTTTCATTCTTGATATTCCACAGCATTCACCGCTTGTTGCATGGTTCTTTACCGCAGGGAAAATGAGGGACTTTTAGGGGCAGATGTGTTTCTATTACACTATCATAATGCCCCTAAAAATCCTTATTGCTCTTGCAGTATTCTTCTGTGTTGCTGGGCCTGGTGTGAACTACTTCAAAGTGTAGCTCATAAGAACCGCTTTTCTCTAAAAACACTTTTATTTTGTTTATCTTATTTTTAGTTGTGTTTACTGTTGCTTAAAATATAAATGGCAAGATATGCAACCACCTGTTGGTAAACAAATGTCATAAGTCATAAATCTAAGAGACGTGCCAATAAATGCATGGTATTATGAAGAAGAACATATTTTTACTTAAGAGTGATAGCTTCACTGTTTTGGTATGATTAACTTGCTTTAATACAAGAAGTTAGTGTGTATATCTTTGAAAACAGGACATAGATTTTGCAGGCTAGTTTGAAGGACTCCTGTAGTAAACCTCACTTCAAATACTAATTGCTTTTAAGAACATACATCAAGGCTTTTGCCAAATTAATAGACCTGCCCAATACTTCTCTTTAAGTTAAACGCACAAAAATACTAAAATCACATATTCATATGATCTTATGATTAAGCCTAGTAAAGACACTGGGTTATAATCTATTCTGTGCTTATTCAACTCAAAAAGTCTTTGTGTGGCCACACCTCTTGCTGGTGTTTTTCCAGAAGGGGGGATGGCACAGTCCATTGGGAACACAGTTGTGCTCTGTGGCTTCTATCTCCCAGTGAGCATGATTGATCTCCAGGATGGGAGTGCTCACACTTGGCCTCTCAGGAACAGTCTGTTCCTTCTAGGTGGATGTTTCCCTGAAATCTGTAGATTTTCATAGTTTTGGAAGGAAAAGGTAAAACATATAAATGTAAAACCCGTTAAGTTTTGTCAGGGTATTGCAGCACAATATATCATCAGTTTGACATGTGCAGTGCTAGTAACATTTATTCCAGTAGCTGTGTGTAGGATAGTGCTGTAACAGGCTTGTATTATGTGTACTCTTGCCTTCACTGACTAGTTTAAAAGAAATGATAGACAGCATCACATCTTCCCTCTTACAGTGTCCAGTATCTTAAATAGCCTTCAGAATAGTTGGCTACATGAGAAAGGAACTAGCTGGGTAGATTCTCTCCACCCCTCTATATTAAGGTTTAACCCCCACGGAAATGCTTTTCTTCATTGAGCTAGAGGAGTGGTTCTCATTTTTCAAACGGGAAAATCTTACAGGTTAAGTCATGTCTTATAGGTCACAAAGCAAGCTGCTGTGACTATTGGAATCCAGAACTTTTGATGTTTTGATAAATACCCTAAGAAAAGGAAAATTACTTTCTAGAAGTACAGAATGAGATGTGTTGTGTATTATATTCACAAGTCAAAACATGCTGGCATGCACATTTTAGCACACAGCATTTCAACACACAAGACCAGTTAAAATGTATGTATAGAAAGCAGTGAGTAAACTAGTCATTATAATTCTAAATGTTTGTATCAATACCTAGGTGTTTCTATTTGGAGTGGTGATTGCAAGATGATTCTTAACACCTTATGACATAAATGAAAGGTGTTGCAACACAGACTGGCTTGAGGTTTATGCAGCCTTTAAAATTATAAAATTGAATTACAAAGTGTTTAATTTAATTATTAATATTGTTAGTAAAGTTTTCTGTCATCTGTGTGCTTGTCTAGCAAAACATTTTATTTCCAAGTAACACTTTTAGTTAAAGACTTTGCATCTAATTAAAATGTTTTTTTAAATAAATGCTTGAGACCACACATATTTTGTGGAGTTCTCTAATATAAAGGAACTACAAAGGGAATATTCTGAGAACTACAGATTGTATCCCCTTTACATAGGATACACAGCAAATAGGATAAAACAAGAATTTTAATTACATTAAAACACTCTTTGGGGAGCTGTGTTAGTCACAGTATTACACAGTATCACAGTAATGAGGAGGCTGGAACAGACCTTAAAGATCATCCAGTCCATCCCAAAACCAACCAAGTAAACCTAAACATCTGACATCTAGATCATGCTACTCAGCACTTCATCCAGCCTAACACTGAACACCTCCAGAGACATCAACTCAACCACCTCCGTGGGCAGCCCATTCTGGATCACTCTTTCAGTGAAACACCTTTTCCTAATGTCAAGTCTAAACCTCCCCCGATGGAGCTTAAGACTATGACCCCTTGTCCTGTCTCCAGTGTCCAGGGAGAAAAGACTGACCTCCACCTGACCGTAACCCCCTTTTAGGTAGTTACAGACAGCGATAAGGTCACCCCTGAGCCTCCATTTTCCAGGCTAAACAGACCCAGCTCCATCAGCCTCTCCTAGTAGGGCTTACCTTCCAGGCCCTTTACCATTCTTGTTGCTCTTCTCTGGACTCACGTATGTAGAAATTACTGTGATAGGTTTTGAGCACTAAAACAGATCTCTGATATGACAATCTTATGTGTAATCTTGCAGTGCTCACAGAATTCGTTTTTTCTCCTAGCATAAACAATTTACATAAAATTTCTTGCATGTATAACTTGTAGCTCTCAGCAGCTGATTGTAACATACATATATGTTTATAGACATACTGTCTGTATCAAAAGCCAAATTCCTTCTTAACATTTGCGTATTGTAAAAATGTCTGTGCACCAAGAAAAATATTTACTTAGACCTAGCAATCCTGAGATTAAATTCGGGAGACAGTCATGATCAGTAACACTGTATTCCAGTCCCATTTCTATATAACTGGAATCACCTGACATAGAAGTGTCATGTATTTGCAGACTGTTATCAAGCGTTAGAAAATGAGAGCCAACCACATGGTTTGAGATGTGTGCTTAAACTGTTGCATTCAAACACTTGCTTTGAATTGTTTAAGTGTTTAAATTAATTTTGACACAGTATGTCACAATCCCTCTGGATCAGGTGCAGCCCCATAGGGTGGACTGCAAGACATCTGTAAAACTCTCCAGTGAAGCTAAGAGCACTTTGATTATGCCCAGAGTGTAAGCAGGTTTTGATATTAAATATTTTTTTAAAAAATAACTTTGTAGTTTGTTTTTACATATGAGCAAAGCAAAGACTTCTAATGATATCTTCTTTGAGATTTTGATTTCTTCTAATTATAGGACCAAGCATCTCTGGCATAAACCAAGAAATTAATGGTGGTGTTCTAAAAATTAAAACAGTAGCAACTAGGTAATATTTTTCAAATAGAATTTTCACAGTGAAGAAGTTATTCAGTGTTTATTATATGCCAAGAAATTAATAACATGAGAAGACCTCTTTCACAAAATCAGAACATTAACAGCATTTGAAGTTTTTTTATAGATTTTTGTGATTACCAGCAGTCTCAAATAAAAAATAGGAGAAGAGGCATATAGTTATTAAATAGGCTAAGGTAAACCAATCTCCTTTATGTATTAAATAAGCCCATTACTATCTCAGGTTTAGAACATTTCTGCAACTGTATATATGCTATTTAAAATGTTATTCAGGGTACAGAACTCAGTTCATCAATTTTAATAGTATCTATTTACTCTGTATTTGACTTTCAGTATGTTAGATCCAGTCTTACTGAATTAAGACAGCATCAGTTCTGCTTCAGACAGTATTGAGGAGATATCAGTGAGGCAACCTGTACCAAGGCAGAGTTTAAACGCAGGAATGTGTTCTGTGCCCATGTCATGATGAAGCTGTTACAGTTTCATGGTGTTAGAGCAAGATGTGGGTAACAGAGAGAGCGTTAAGTCAACTGCAAGGGATAGATCACTGCAAATAAATCTATAGAACAGAGATTGAAATAGTTTTCTGAACAGGGGACCAGAATGTGTCCGGAAATAAGGGTAAAGAAAGATTAGTACTGATGATAGGCCTGTAGTGTTATCTTGTCCATAAATGGTTAGTTATGGGAGCAGAAACACACACAAAACTAAATCGTGGATGTTTGGTTCCACTCTGAGCATTAGGAGATGAATGCTGCAAATTGAAGAAGTTCCCGAGTCAAGGTCTAGGCCCGGATTTGCTCTCTGTCCAGTCACAGGAAAGTGCAAAATGCCTTCACTAAAACAGGCAAGGTAAGATCCTGTATGTACTTCACCTGTTAGAGGGAGCAGTGCAGTTACCAGCTCATCTCAGAATGTGTTTTAATCTGGAATAGTAGACCAGGGCAAGTCAGTTCTAGCCTTAAACACTATCTTTCTGTAGCAGCTCTATTCCTATCTCCTTTGCAGATTATCCAGTTAATAAACAGAATGTTCCAGGAAGTGAAAAAAACCCCCAACCCAAACCAGAGGAAACTCCTTTTCAAGATGCTTGTGCCAGAAAGTAAAGTCTGAGAGCCACAGCTGCAATCTTCTGATAACATACCTCTTACTGACATCCCAACGTGGGATGTGTGAATGGAAAAATTACACATATACATATTCAAACATATATTCGAGCCTCTTGATTTTCTCATATCGCAGGACACTCCATGCATTGTGTCCTACAATAAGTCATGCATCTACTGAAGCAGGCTGTGCAACAGAAGTGTATGTTTGCAGAGGGTTGGACCACACACTTGTGTGCCTGATAGATGAGGTGGCAGTGCTGGGGAGAAAGTGCCTCTTGGCAGGACCCTGTGAGCATGGTGGGAGGCCAGCAGACACCAGCCCTGGGCTGGCAGGGCAATAATTGTGGCTCTGTCCTTCCTGCTGCTCAAACTAGCGAGGATCACACTTGACCTTTATTATTGCTATTTAATGTGTTTGCATTTATTGACTTTTTCTCAGAGGTCACCTGCAAGATAGGCAGAAATGGTGAACTATGAGTTTCATCTCACCTAACTCCATAAGAAAACTTCCTTCAGCTTTGTTAAGAATGGGATTTAAAATCTGCCTACAACCCTGATCCTTCATAACAAACTGTTTACAGTTTACTGTTTACATTAATTCCACGGGCATATTTTTACCATGTATTTACATAACAGAGAACAGAAAAATGTGTTTTCCCATTCTAGAATGCTTAGAACACTTCAGTGGTTTATGCTAATGCAGGAGAAAATGGCAGTAACACATGGAGCTTAAAATATATTTGTGAGATTCTGTTCCGTGATTCTACCTATCTACTTTCTGATAGCAATTTGAAGGTGCTGTACCTTATTTTGGAACATATTTTGTACTTCAGACTGTAGATAGCTATTAACAGTCTTTAGCACTATGAACATAGATACTACTGTGCTGAGAAAAGGCCTGGAAATGATAAATGAAATGGAGCAAACCAAAGTCTTCAGACTCTAGGCCACACACCAGCTGCTTCTTAGAGGAACTTTCAGTTCTGCTGCTTTGAGTAAGGCAAAAAAAGATAAACATTTTCTTGTGGCAAGTTCACAAATACTGCCACGCGTGACAAGTTGATAAGCAGTATCAAGAACTGGATCGGGAGTTTATGAGTTCATTTGAACAAGACACAAGTGTGCTGTAAAGTTCTGATGTGCAGCTGAAAACTTCAAAATTATTGGTCAATGCCCAAGCTGTTGTGAAACAAAGGTTCTCTGTAAATGGAGCCTTTTCTGATAGAAATGGATAGACAACTTTCTGTCTTTGTAGACCTTACACTGTGGCGTTGTTCTGTATTTTCAGATGGCACAAATATAAAGTGTAAATTCTACAGTAAGAAACTGCACAGTAGACAGAATTTGGTTTAGTGACCTCACTAGATGAAAATTGACTGTTTTCACTGTAGCTGTGGATGTTTTGCATTCAAGTTTTTGCAGCGTAATATACACAAGGCAAAACAAAGAGATGATACACAGTGTTGTACTATTAAAGTTTAGTGACAGAAATTGGGGGTGGGTATATTAATCACAGATGATAAAAACATAGGGGAAAAGGGCTTCATCCTACACGTTCAATTAACTTCTTCATATCATTAATTTTACTATTATAGAAAAGATTTAATTATTTTCTTACAAAAGCACCCATACCATTTTACAGTGCCTTTCCCCACTAAAGCAGGTTTTTTGGTGCCATTGACATTTGTGGAATGCCAATTTATGTGGCTCCAGAGAAATCACAGTAATACACAGTAGAGGAAACATATTTTGCCTGGAAAATGTTGTTACACTCTGTCAAACAAATAGGAAGAACTTATTTTAATAGTCTGTCTCACAATTTGGGGTAAAACACAGGAAAAATAGGACAGGCAGATGAAATGCATACTTTAGCAAGATGTGATCCAGTTATTTGAAAGACTTCAGTGATTCCCAGGTGACTGAAGTAGGACAAGGATGAGGACTAGGAATTTCTTCTGGATTTGGTGGTTGCTTGGCACCACGGAATGTAGATACTTTTGCCCATGTGCATGATAATTGTTTCCTTTACCTTGGTTACCCTCGGAGGCTCACAACTGAACACACAGCCTTTCAGGATCTCCTTCCTTCTTTATTTATCACACACAGGAGATGCATGTGCATGATGATCACTGAAAGCAAGGAAGTGTCAGCACTTCCATATTCAGTGAATGTAAACATGCTCCTGTCTGTCTTGAAAGAGAAAGAAGAAAAGCTTTTTTTTCTATCTGTATTCTCAAGATACCAAATAACATTCTTCTTGAAAACAGAAACAGTTTACTTGATATCATATCAATTCCTCATATTAGTATTTGCCAACTATGGTTTATTGCTTTTAAAATTTAACTACTCACAAACTAATGGCACGGAAGTGTTGCTATTGGCATACTAGATATTTTCAATTTATTAAGCTAATAAATAATTTAATGAATTAGTATTTTCAATCAGTTATTTTTCAGGTAGATTTAGTTAATTATTTGTCCTGATTTGTTCTGAGATCTAGAAAGCTAAAGCTTAAATAACAGGTCAGAGAGTGATGTGTATATGTAAATTCAGGCACGGGATATGGCCTTCGAAGAACAGCACACTGAAATTAGACATCTCTGATTAAAGACTGTAACCGTTTAAGGAGAGGGTCTAAATCGGTGTGGGTTGGTGCCTGTAATTCGAGCACAACTCACTGAGAGTTCAACAGGCAACGAAGCAACTTTGCTAGAAAAACAGCAGTTTATTGAACCCATCACCAAGAAGAAAAGGAAAAAAAACCCAAATCGGTAAAAAAATCAAAAAGGTAAAAGTGAAACTGTATTACAATGCCTTTACACACACTAGGAGAGAAACAGGAGACAGCTAACATATCACATCGGGTTTTAGCCTTAGTTGAGAGCTCTGGGGCAATAGAGTGCATACCAGCACTCATAACCACAAAGCCACCACACACACACACTCACATACCACTTTCCAGAAAAGAAAGTGGGGAGGGGACGGGGATGGGGGCCAGAAATACAGCACAAAATATACATTTGATGCTTGTGGAAATGTTCCTTTTCCCAGTTGTCATGCAGACATCAGCACTCTGCAACATCTGAGGCATACTTGTAGCTCCTATCAGGTCGTGGTTCTTCTTTGAGGCTATTTCTGCATCAAATGTAGAGGATACACCAGAATTCCAGACTCCTCTCTATTTGCCAAAGGCTTAGGAGATCAGTATTTGTGATCTCTCTTTCTCTGTCTTAGTAGAGGCTTCTGTTAGTCTCTCAGTGGCAGAGTATACAGGATCTTTGCCAGCCCAGTGGAGACAAAGCCAACATGGCGCCAGTTTTGTGGGGCCACACCTGTTATGGGAAATAAGCTTTTCGAGGTCTCATCCAGGGGCTTTCTACAGGCCTTATGCAGAGCCTCTCTTTCTTCTCCCCTGTGGTTAGGCACCAAGGGAGGTGTGGGGTTAAGAGCTCACCTCTGTCTGGCATCTTCAAAGGCGATCAATGTAAAGGTGGCTTTGGAGGAGGTGCCCTCTCTTTTCAGCCCACTGCCAAGAACTGAAATGAGCTGATGCTGGCTTTCTGCATCTGAGCCCTCAGCGAAAGGGGGGAGGGCTGCAGGTACAGAGAGTGGTTGGTCTCTTCAGCCTCCCTGCTTGGAGTTCGGGTGAGCTGGCACTGGCCACAGTCCTAAAAGGGTCCACTCTCTGTGCATTTGAGCTCCCATGCAAAAGAGGACTGTGGCTAACCCTGCAGCAATGCTGCAGTGATGCTTAAGCTTCTTTCGCGTTTCACCCTTTGGTGGCACAGGGTTGAGAGCCACTGCTTGCCCTCCACACCCTGGGGGATTGGGGAACTGTCACCTAGAGGAGCACTCTGTCTCTCAAGATGTATCACAGCAGAAGCAGGAGAAAGGTGAAGATGGTAAAGAAAACAACAAAGAAAGTCGAAGAAGCAGGAAATACCTTCCTTTTTTATAGTCTCTATCCACCAATCACCTGTAGAGTCCACACACTGATGGAGGAGATCTGCTAGGAAAGCTACCTCCAACTTCAAAATAAAATGCTTTTTCGGCAGAAGAGTACCACAACTAACACTTGAAAATTTGATAATTTGACAAAGAGACAGTTCCACTACTAAGCAACTAGGCTGAGTAACTGGCAAGATGCAAGCAATCTAAGAAGGTGTGCTTTTCAGTCGATATCTTCCATAATGTCAAATAGCTTCTTGCAGTGCAATGAGCTTCTTGCAAATTGTCTCAAATTTCTTGGCAACAGACCTTTTAATTTTGATAATCAGCAGATAACTCATGTTATCAAACTACTGTACCTTGACTGTGGCACAGATAAAGCAGGATGCTAATGCATCATCATTCTACAGGCCTTTTAGCTCTGGTATTGAGGCAACTCATGTAGGCCGGTAACATAAATAACAACCTGTGAGAATGCAGGAGCAAATAAAAAATGTGCCAGTTTAGTCAATTGGCTGCCTAATGGCTGTTTGAAGTATTGTCTTTTCAGCTTTGCACCGACAACTTAGCTGCAGGTATTTAATAAGATAGATCACATCTGGGAAGCACTGACTCACCATACACAGGTAGCTTTGCTCTTCTGAAGTCTAAGAATATTTTTCCTTAGTTTGTGCAAAACCACAAATGGCTATAAGGAGCTAATAAATCTAAGTTCAAATGGAAGAGAATATTGTTTGAAAAATATGTGTCATATGGATTTAATGTTTATTACAAAAAAACACTGATTGAGTGTTTGACTCATTATTCTGCCTAAACCAGATTTCATTTCTTGTCTTCAGGTTACATTAGGTTAGGTCTCACAGGACAAGTATCATCTTTCAAGACTTATTTAGATAGAAAATTTGACCTGAATAGTCTTCAATAGCTTGTTCCATTTTAGAGTCATGAAATGTGACCTGAACAGAGAGCTTGTTACTTGTTCTGTTACTCTGCCTGATTAAGTGTAGAGCAAATCCAAGCACATGGAAGCTGATAGACATCAGCACTGAGACAAGTAGCATTATGCCAGTTCATGTCCACTGAAATTTTGGCTCAGATTGTCTTGGACTCTACTAAAAAAATGTTGGCACAATTCAGAGGCATATCTCTCTTCCAAAGCAAAGTATCAAGAAGCTAATTCTGGAGTATCTAATATACATAAATCTTTCCCAACCTGAAAGATTCTGTGATTCTATGAAATAGTATAGGAAGTGGGCACAAAGAATTACAATTGCACATTATCTTTACATTGAAACATATGGCAGCAAGAATGCAGCTAGAATCTATTGTATTGTTTTTAACCAAATATATATTGTTTTAATACAGAGTTTATCTAAAACTAAGTTGACTTTTGTTCTAAAAATAATGTAGGTAGTGAATGTTTCTTAAAAATCTTTTCCTTACTGAAGAATTCATGTACCCTGTTCCCAGTGCTGACATGGTTTGTGGTTATTATTAGTTGGTTTAAAACAAAGTTCAGTCTTCTAAAGTATATTATAGGAAGTTCCTTTCATCTTACAAAACCTAAATTTTGCAAGTTATGTGATATTATCTCAGTGTCATTTGTTCATTGGATATAGCATTTTTATAATACCTGTAGATCAAGTACTAATAATAACCTTGTGATTGCTATTGGTGAAAGCAACCACAGAATCGTGGGGTGGAGCAGTGTAATGATTTAGGGAGAGGGTCTTAATCAGTTTGGGTTGGTGCCTGTAATTTAAGCACAACCAGCAGCTCTCACAGCGAGTTCAACGGGCAACGAAGCACCTTTGCTAAAAAGACAACAGTTTATTGAACCCATCACCAAGAAGAAAAGGAAAAAAAACCTAAATAGGTAAAAGAATCAAAAAGTTAAAATCGAAACTGTATCACAATGCCTTTACACACTCTCTGAGCGAAATGGGAGACAGCTAACACATCAGGTTTTGGCCTTAAATGAGAGTTCTGGGACAACAGAGTATACACCAACACTCATAACCACAAAAAACACCACACACACACACACACACTTGCATATCACTTTCCAGAAGAGAAAGTGGGTGTGGCAGGAATACAGCACAAAATATACATTTGATGCTTGTGGAAATGTTCCTTTTCCCAGTTGTCATGCAGACATCAGCACTCTGCAACATCTGTGGCATACTTGTAACTCCTGTCAGGTCGTGGTTCTTCTTTGAGGCTATTTCTGCATCAAATGTAGAGGATACACCAGAATTCCAGACTCCTCTCTATTTGCCAAAGGCTTAGGAGATCAGTATTTGTGATCTCTCTTTCTCTGTCTTAGTAGAGGCTTCTGTTAGTCTCTCAGTGGCAGAGTATACAGGATCTTTGCCAGCCCAGTGGAGACAAAGCCAACATGGCGCCAGTTTTGTGGGGCCACGCCTGTTATGGGAAATAAGCTTTTTGAGTTCTCGTCCAGGGGCTTTCTACAGGCCTTATGCAGAGCCTCTCTTTCTTCTCCCCTGTGGTTAGGCACCAAGGGAGGTGTGGGGTTAAGAGCTCACCTCTGTCTGGCATCTTCAAAGGCGATCAATGTAAAGGCGGCTTTGGAGGAGGTGCCCTCTCTTTTCAGCCCACTGCCAAGAACTGAAATGAGCTGATGCTGGCTTTCTGCATCTGAGCCCTCAGCAAAAGGGGGGAGGAATGCAGGTTCACTCCCACCAAAAGGGGTCTGCAGGTACATAGAATGGCTTATCTCTTCAGCCTCTCTGTGTTCAAGCTCCCAACGCAAAAGAGGGCCATTGCTACCCCTGCAGCAAAACTGCAGCCAAGATTAAGTTTCTTTTTTTATTCAACCCTTCGGTGGCATGGGGTTGAGAGCCATTGCTTGCTCCCCCACCCCCCCAAGGTCGGGGGGGGAGCTCTCTCCCTAGAGGAGCTCCTTGTTTCTCAAGACATGTCACTGCAGAAGCAGCAGAAAAACCAAGATGGCAAAGAAGACGACGAAGAGGCCTTTCCTTTACGGAGTCTGTCTACCAATCAGCGAGAGTCCAGACAGTGTCGCGGGAGGGAAGGGAAGCTACCTCCAGCTTCAAAATAAAATGCTTTTTCAGCAGAAGAGCACCACAACTGGTATTTGAAAATCTAGTAATTTTCAAACCAGAACAAGGGGGGAAGTAATTAATTGGCTGAACTGACTTTGTGTTTTTCTGGAAAACACTCCTGCACAATGGAGTTAGCAAAATTTAAATTATGTTACTGTTCCTACTGCATTAACATGTTTAAAAATTATTAAATTAAATAAAAGCATGAATTAAAATCAGATCTATGGCAGTCAGCTACATTTGTATTTTGTCAATATAATTATAGCTTGGAACGTATTAGAAATTACAAGTGCATGATTAAGTTAATATTACAGTAATATTTTAATATCATTATGGTAGTAGCATTGATGAATTTTTGTTATGTAAGGGTGTGCATGAAGCACTTTGTAAAACCTTGTTGTATGAGGTTATAATATAACGACTGAATTTCCTTAGAGAAGCCCTACTGAAAGTCAAAGAATGCAGAAGTAGGTATCAGCTGACATCTCTACTAGGCACAGATCTGTTTTTAAATCTGAAAGTTACCTGCACAATATTTTGTTTGTAATGGAACACAGCAAAATGTTCTTTTGACAGAACAATTTGTTCTGAGTCCCTATTTCTGTATTTTATCCTAAAAATCACTAATGTACATTAATGTCACATCAGTGTGAAATACTCAAAAAGAAATTTCAGTCTATGGAAAAGTGTCTTGATGTCAATTGGATTTGCATTTAAATAAATCAGAGACCCAGACCAAACTCCCTTTAACATATTTAGTGTGCCTGAGCTAATGTATGGTTTCATTTCAACACCAGGTTGGTACTAGTGGCAGGAAATAACATGAAACCTGAGATATTTTTGCCAAGATTCGTTGTGAAATGTGAAGTAACTCTAAACAGTGAGACACTAGTACGGAAATGAAGGAAGTATCCATGACAAGATTTTCATGCCAAATTATTTATCAAAATTAAAAGGTTCTGGTATATCAATAAGACAAAAATCTTAACTGTGCTGAAAAACAAAGTTCCTTCTCTTATTAATTGCACAGTAATTAAACACTGAAGACTTAAAGTGCCATTTGAAAACAAAGGGTAGAGGAGGTTCTTTCTGGTGTACAGTTAGGCTCCAATAGTTGGATTAACACACTGAATGAGGATGATAACCTTCCAGATACTACTACTGGCTATTTCTTTGTACGTATTCTTTTGGAATACACCCGTTGGCTTAGAAGGAGAGAATACAATGAATTAGCTAAAAGCCATAGGTTTATTCATCGCCTTACATAGGTTCCTTTGCTGCACCAGGAGTTGCTGCTTTAAGCAGACCATGTTTTGCATGAGGGCAAAGTGTAGCATGGCTGACAGCCCTTCATACAGACTACTGGCTGGACCACTGGGCAAAAATTAGACTGTTCCCGCACCACTAAGAACTTGCTTGTAAAACACCTCACTGATAAGTATTTTTACATTATTCCCATAGCTGGACCACATGAAAAGGTACTGTGATGTGTTGTCACAGAGATGCATTTCAAGTACTTGCACATTATGGAATGACATAATCCAGAAAACATCAGGGACAACTATACTTTCCCCTTAAAATTTACATCCCAGCAGTATTTCACACTGTGCCCAATGAAAATTTGACTCCAAGCTTCAATTATAAAAATACGTTTTTTCAATGAAAATGTACTCTCTTCATACATGTCCATTAAAATATGATTCTTACCTCCAGCCCAAGTAGTATGGGTGTTCCTCTGGAGCATAAGGTTTATCCTTAAAGTGATTGCTTGGCTGTCGTGAATAATATAAAAAGCACCTTAAACCATAACCTGAACAAATCATTAACAGCCAATGACAAAAAACCTACTTGGTTACAGTTTGATACTGTTTGGCATTAAAAAAGTCTTTTAAAACTTGGAAAGAAGTTATCTGGCAAAACATTTGCTGACTTGATTAAATTGTGATAACCTCCTACTCACGAAAACAAATAGCTACATATACACAATAATAGAATCATACAATCATAGAATCATTAGGGATCAGAAGGGACCTTGAAAGATCATCTAGTCCAGTCCCCCTGCCACAGCAGGATCACCTAGACTAAGTTGCACAGGAACACATCCACGCGGGTCTTGAACATCTGCAGAGAAGGAGACTCCACAACCTCTCTGGGCAGCCTGTTCCAATGCTCCGTTACCCTCACTAGGAAAAAGTTCCATCTGGTATTTATATGGAACCTCCTCTGTTCTAGCTTGCACCCATTGCCCTTATCCTATCACCAGATGACCTTCAGAAGAGCCTGGCTCCATCCTCCTGACACCCACCCCTCACATATTTAGAGACATTAATGAGGTAACTACCCCTCAGCCTCCTCTTCTCCAAGCTCAAGAGACCCAGCTCCCTCAGCCTTTCCTCATAAGGGAACTGTTCTACTTCCTTCATCATCTTTGTTGCTCTACACTGGACACCCTCCAGCAGCTCTGTGTCCTTCTTGCACTGAGGGGCCCAAAACTGGACACAATACTCCAGATGCAGTCTCACTAGTGCAGAGCAGAGAGGGAGAAAAACCTCCCTCGATCTTCTGATCCCCCCTAGGATGCTGTTGGCCCTCTTGGCCACAAGAGCACATTGCTGGCTCATAGTCATTCTGCTGTCCACTAGGACACCCAGGTCCCTTTCTCCGACACTGCTCTCCAACAGGTCAGTCCCAACCTGTATTGGTACCTGGGGTTGTTGTTGCCCTGATGCAAGACTCTGCACTTATCCTTCTTGTACTTCATTAAATTTCTCTCTGCCCAGCTCTCCAGCCTGTCCAGGTCTCGCTGAATGGCAGCACAGTCTGTTGGGGTGTTGGCAACACCACCCAGCTTTGTGTCATCAGCAAACTTGCTGACAGGGCACCCTATCCCTCATCCAAGTAATTAATGAATAGATTGAAGAGGACTGGTCCCAGGACTGATCCTTGGGGGACCCCACTAGATACAGGCCTCCAACTAGACTCTGTCCCATTGATCACTACTCTCTGGCTTCTATCCTGCCACCAGTTTTCACTGCCTCGGTTTGGCCACAAGGATGCTATGTGAGACTGTGTCAAATGCCTTACTGAAGTCAAGATAGACCACATCTACCTCTCTGCCATCATCTATCCACTTGGTTATGCCCTCATAAAAGGCTATCAGTTTGGTCAAGCATGACTTCCCCTTGGTGAAGCCATACTGACTGTCCCTAATGACCCTCTTGTCCTTGATGTGCCTAGAGACAGCGTCCAGGACAAATTGTTCATCACTTTTCCTGGAATGGAGGTGAGGCTGACCAGTCTGTAGTCACCTGGGTCCTCCTCTTACTGTTTTTGAAGATTGGAGGTACCTCTCCTGATCCCCATGACTTCGAAAAGATGCTGGAGAGTGGCTTAGCAATGGCTTCCACCACCTACCTTAGCACAGGCAGGTGCATCCCATAGGACTCATGGATTTATGTACATTCATGTGTTAGTAGTGTTTCTGCTATCTGTGCTGTTTGTGGAAGGTTTGATTTAGTTAGCAACAAGGGGTGCTTCTGCTGAAAAGTTAATTTCAGCCTTATGTAAACACAGATCACATCAGGATCTAAAAAATTATTTACAGTTTGAGTAAATTATATATTTCAATTCAACTCTTTTTATGCTGACAGAAATGTGCAAGGTTTCTACATTTAGAAAAGATTCACGAAATGTTATTCTTTGACATTAACTAGCTGCTAGATGTCTGCTAAGCTCTTTGGGACTCCACTGTTTGTGGAATTTATGGGCATTTACAGAGTGGTGGAATTTACAGAGTGCATACCACTGCATTCCTAAAACATTGATAAAGACTGGATTTCAGTTACTTACATGAAATTTAAAAAATTTTAATCTTAACAGTCTAATTTAAAAACTCAGCAACATGCAGCACTGCTTATAAACCAAATTTGATATTCCAGGCATTTATAAAACTGAAAACATGCTTTATAATTTACAGATAGTGGCATTACTCCTAAAGGGGAGGGAAATAAAGTGACTTAAGATAACTGTTCCAATATATACCTTCCAGGGTTTTATACCAATAGATTTCATATTCTACACACTATTTTGAAAATTACTATGTTTATCAGCTTTATAAAAAGATTAGATTATTGCCTCCTGGTATCTGTGTTCTTGAAAGGAAATGAACACAGTATAAAAAAAGAGTTAAACTGCACCAGTAGTATTTTACTTTTCTCGTGCTTGTGAATGGATATTCCAATTAGAAAGTTATGATGAAGGTTACAGCTTTTGTGTTTTACCTTCATTTTGGCTTCCAATTTGTGAAATATAATAAGATAGAGCATTAAAATAAGGATAAGGTGACATTGAAATACATACCTAAGTCTAACTTTGTCAATGAGTTCAGTAGAAGGTTAAGCATGAGTTTATGCCCTCGTTTTCTGCAGTGCTCCCTTATGCACTGTATTCTGGATCACTCATTTTTCAATGGCCTTTTTTTCAAGATTATAAAGAAAATAAAAAGTATTGAAGATGGCTGGCTCTGCCAAGTCAATGTTTACTATTATAAATAGGAAGAGATTTGATGTCATCATTCTAAATCTTGCATTCAGTTTTCTAGCACTGACTACCTACCAGAATGTGACACATGTTCATGTGCTTGGTTTTAAATGAAAAACTGCTCACAGAAGAGCAACTGCCTGAATATCAGGCAAATGACTAAAAATTTCTTAAGGATAACTCAGACATTGAAGATAAAAGACCTAACATTTCATGCTACAGTTCTTAGCCTTAGTGCTCGTCAGGCATGCTGTGATGAATCTCTGTGAGACTACTTCATACACTGTAGTTTACCATTACATTTCTAATATGATATGAGCAATTTGCCAAAACAGCAGTTTCCATACACACTAAGTATTGCTAGTTCTTAAATCAGATCTATACTGCCTGCTCCCATTCCTGCACTCCGTCTCAACTGAAGATAAGGAAACCCCATTTTTACCACTGAAGAACCAGGCTGCTTAGGTCACAAGATTCTCTTGGCTTGATCCTTGAGTAGGAATCATGAACTTTCCCTCAGAAGTACTGGCATTCTTCAGATGATCAAGCTAACTTATTAAGGCTTCTAGAGCTCCCCACATTAAATATCACCATGTTTAATGCATCAAAAGCTGATTAAAAAATATTAAGACCATAATTTTTTAATGCTAGTTCCTCTTTTTGTTCTCTGTTTCTGACTCTTACATGGCTAGATATTGTAAATGGCAACAATACAACTTGGTTGAAAAAAAACCAAGTGTAGAAAAGATTTTGAAAACCATATATCTGACAAAAGATCTGCAAAAAATCTGAAACAAATTCAGTTGTTTTCTACACCACACGGTTCAAAAGGAAGCTATAAATGCCTGTAATCCCAGAAGCAGCTTTTTTCCTCACATTTAATATCAGAACATTGTGAGATAACCAGATTCCACTCTGCAAATTACTTACAACCTCTACAAACAAATTATGAACTTTTCTGAGAACTTTAGTAAATGCCATAGTAAACATACAGAGATTAATCACATGTTCTTAGATAACTCATCATCCCTGAATGTGTTTCGAAATCATTTGGGTGTGGTGCTCAGGAACATGGCTTAGTGGTGGGTTGTTAGAGATAGGGTAGTATGGTTAGGTCAGGGTTGCACCTGATGATTTTGAACATTTTTTCCAATCTGAACAATTCCTAATCAGACCAAATTCTGTTACTTCTTCCCCTCAGGGGAAAGAAACCTATAGCAGTTCTTTTCATTGTGCACACATGATGTCCCTAGTTCAGTCCAGCTTTCCTGTCTCCAGAGCCAGCAGTTCCTTTAAGGGTAAGTTCCTTGCTCCAAGCCAATGAACAGGCCACAGACAGGACTTCCTCCATTGTGCTACACCGCGGGATTGCAAGCAAATCTTCTGTACTGCTCTCTGGGGATCCATGCTTCTACTCTCTCCTCCATCATCATGCTCCAACACCAACAGTGGCTGCCCAAAGCCTGCTCACTGCACTGCCCCTTGATCTGTTTTTTAATACAGAAAACAAAACATTGTGCAGAAGAGCTAGCCTGGGTGCGTAGAGATCTGTCAGCCCTGTCTTAAAATAAAGGTTTCATAGAGGAGCAGGCTTACTCAAACGGTATTATTAGAGATAAACTCAATCCACTTAAGCAACACTTCTGGAAAAAAAATTCAATACATTATTTCCAGATTTGACAAAAACCACTCTGAAGTCTTATAAGCACTTCATAACACCTTGTGAAGTTCAAACTACAATTTTAAGCTGCTGCTAGAGGAGAAGTTTTAAGTTTTCCAAAAACTTTTCCACTAAATTCTTAACTCATTTTGTTCTATTCCTCAATTACCTTTGAAAATATTTTAATTTGTTTTGTTTGTATGGAAGTGTACAGATGTGAAGAAAGCTGGTAACAATTAATATATTACAGAAACTCCTACAAATCCGCATTCATAGAACACTGCATAACATCTTAAGTTAATGAAGTGTTGCCCTCCTTTCTGATTTACAGACCTCAAAATAGGAATTTAAATAGTTTACTTGAACACTGGGGCAAAACCACATCTTAAGATGAAAAACTTTGAAGAAGTTATCCAGGTACTCGTTTCAATCCTACCCATAGAAACTGTAGAATGAGAAACTGTTACCAGATGCGATAACATCCATGATGTGAATTATTAATAGAAGCCATATTCCATTACTGCTGTACAATGACTCATGTAAGTGGAAAAGAAGACAGAAAAGCTATTTCAAATGTTTTTTTCTTTTGGATGAAATAATCTTCCATAGAACATAGAGTTACAAAAAGTAACTAAACTATAAGCCCAGAGTGCTGGATGGCATGCTTTTAAGAAGAATCTGACTGGTTATGGCTTCCACATGCTGTACAAACATAAAAATGAGTGTCTTAAAAAAAATAATCTCTCTTAAAAAAATCTTTTAAAGAGAGATTTATTTATGAAAAGGCAATCATTGATAAAACTATTTTCAAAAAATAATTAAAAACAAAAATAAAATAAAGGTAAGAATGTAACAAAAGTGAGACGATTCTTAATGTGATTTTTTAAGTGTTCCCTTACTATTAAGTGTGTCATTCAGATAGTTACATCATTATCCTATGCAGATTGTTAACAAACTTTTCATATTCTAAATGCATTGCTTTTATTTTGCTTATGTACATTTAAGCAATTTTTATTTAAGTCAAGAAAACCAGCAACCTGAATTGTAAAATTGAGAAAATTATGCCCTTCTGTCAAGTGTAGATCTGTACACAGGTCTTACAACCCATGTTCTGTTTAATCTCTTAAAGGGACAAGGGAAGAAAAGCAATTTCTTTTCTCTGAAAAATACTTCTCTTAGTAGATAATATCTGTCTTCAAGAACTAAATTCAGTTTTGTATACACAGTGATCGATAGAAATGACCTTTCTGGGGTAGGCAGTAAGGCAACTGCAGTTAAAAACTAACATAAGAAATGAGTGTGTTCTCTGTCTTTCTGTTCTCAGGGTTTTCTCTTGCCTGATGTACTAGTAGCATTGCCTTGTACACCTAATTGATTTGTGACATTATTTAATACAATTTCATGTATTAAGTTCAACAGTGTCAATTATATAAGTTTAAAGAGTCTCCTCTCCTTCTGAGATGTTAATCATCTTCCTTTAGGCACCTTACTATCAGGTAATGCAGAATTGTTACCTCATGTCACTGTTAATAAATTCAAAAAGCAACTACGTTAATTCTTTCTTCATAACAAATAACACAGCACATTATTCATGTGCCACTAAAGAACTGATAAAGAGAAAATGAAGCAGAGGAAGCAAAACACCAAAGAAATGAAATCCAAATTTCTAGTGCAGCGATGTATTGCCAAGAAACTGCTCCAGAGAAACATTTCCACCTGTTGCCAAGCACACATTGCTGTGTTCACTGATCCTCTAATTAAACTGAGTATGTTCTGAAACAACTTCTATGTTATCCTCTGTAAAGGGCTAGGGAGCTTCATTCCTATAATAACCCAAAGGCAAGATGATTCTTCTCTAAAAATTAGGAAGAAGGGCAAGCTTGGTTTAATCACATATATGTGTTCTTAAAAGAAAAAAACCATAACATTTGGAAAGATAACTCTTGTTGCATATAAATCTTTGGTGGGAAGCGTAGAACTATAAATTGCATTGTTCAAAATACCACTGTGCTGGGCAAAAAATGTTAATTGCTATTCTTTAATATCTAGTAAATACCAGAGTCTTGTAGACTCCTCATCATAATTGAAAAAATGAGTTCTTAATTCTACTGTAATGTAGTGTTTCCATGCTAGAGCTTTTAATATTTAAGTCACTACAGCTACCTATGCTAGCCAAAATATTTGTATACAAGTACATCAGTAAAACAGAGCACAGCAGTAAACTCCTCCCATACTTTATCTTTTTCAACACAACTTCAACAAAGACTTCATAGAAAAGTCTATTCCCTTCACCACCACTGTAGTCTTCTGGTACCTTCTTGTAAAGGCTTATTTTACCTCAGACTTCTTTTCTTCATTGCTCATGTTTTTACTTTTGAATGGTCAGTGGAATGTTTGATTTACTCAACTGAATCATTCTTTGCTATGTGTCTGGCTGAGCTAGACAGCACAGTGGCCCTGTAGACATTCATTCTTACAGTCCGTATAGTATCATGAGAGATTTGGAACACTCAATAAAAATGTGAGATGGTTCCCAGTGTTCAATTGAGAACATTTGGAATTCCAATGTAAACATCACTGTAAAGTCTTACTGCTTCAGCAAACTCCATTCAGCTCACCCTTAGATTCAGAGCTCTCCAAACCAATGCTGACCAACTTTGTTTAAAACGTCATTCACATCACTGGATGTTTTGCTCTGCTTGACTTGAGCTGTGCTGTTTAAATCATCTTGCCACACACCTCAGAAAAGTTTATGCAACTAAGAGCTACTATAGGTAACAACAGTTTTAGCACAAATCTTTTAGAATGAGGAGCAATTTAATCTGTTCTTGTATCCAAAATCATTTCTGCCATCCTTATTTTATTATCTCTAATTGAGAAGCCAAACATTTCATTTGGTATGAAGAAGCCAAGAAAATAGCAGTAAAAATGCCTGCTTGCGAACTAAACTAATTCCGTAATTTTTGCTGTAATTTACTAAAATTATCTCTTGTACACCACCACTTAGACTATTTCTACAAAGCAGCCAGAGGAGAAAAACAATATTAAGGACTGTCAATCTCCACTATTTCTAGCTCTACTCTCCTGTGGGATGAGATGTGGTCTGTGTATCACTGAATTAAGATATGTTAACACAATACTTCCTCAGTCAGCCTTAAGAAAGTATTTTTTTTGTTTTTCTTACATGAAAGAAGTGTTTAGAGTTGCGGCCTCCAGAAGACTTTATCTCTATTGTTCCACTATCGTTTTCTTTGATCCTCTTTCCTGAGTATAACATTAGCAGCTATGAGAATGTGCAGGTTTCACACTGGCACTCACTCTGGAGTGAGCAGCCGAGCGTACCTGGCACCCACACTCTACTTCTGTTGGAATTGGTGAATTCCTTTGTTTTTCTTCTGTTTTGGTGTGTTTATTGATGAGTAGCAGATCAGAGTCATTCACCAAAGAGAGAACTCGGCTACTAATCTGCATGCAAAACAAACTCAGAAGCTAAGCCAGGTCACTCTTACTTTCCTGGCTTAAATCTCTGCTGATCACTATCACTGATGGTATCGGCAACATCCACTGACACCAGTGGCTATGACTATGTTCTGGTGGCACATTAGCAATCTATTCCTGATGCCAACTAATTAATTCTTGTACCTCTAATCCAAGCTTAGCTTTTTTGACAGTTTGTTTAACAGGGAACAAACAGTTAGCTGTTGGTGCTGATTCATTCTTCATCACTTAGTATTGCTCAAGCTGTCAGCAATGACTGAAAATGCAATTCTTTAATTTTCACTGCTGAGCAGTTCCACTTGTTACAGACCAACTAGCAAAAAATTATCCCTAATTTTAGATCACATTACCTCATCAACTTCTTTGTAACCCACTCTGAATGCCCCAGTAAGTAGATGTTACAAAGCTGCTCTTTGTGGCCATCCTAGAGATTATGATTCTAAAAATGTCTTTGGTGATAGTGTGCCTTAGGTGTTCCCTGAGATCTCCATGGAGTTTCCTGCCTTCTGTCCAGGGGGTTTATCTTTTGCTTGGCTGTGAGTTTTTGCTTTGTTCTTTTTCAGGTGGATGAGTTCCCTGATTCAGCTCCATATTAGCCCACAGAGCCCTGTCTGCACAACACAACAAAAGCAATGGCATAAGAGTTGGGATGAACAGCAGGGGTGGAAAACAGGGACTCTACAAGATTATTTGACCAGCACGGTTTCTATGTGTGTCGTTATGATTGTATTCAGCTAAGCACTCAGATATTCTCTAGTAAGAGACATGCTGTAAAATCACTAGAAGTTTTTAAAAATGGGCTTCACAGAGGACTTGTGAGTGTAAGGAAATGCAGCCACAGAACTTTTTACAAGATGATAGATGTGGATGTGCCTAATTCAAAAGACATTAGCACTTCTGAATGGGCAAATCAAGAGTAGTAAAGCTTCTTAAAGGCTGTGGCAAAACACTCATTTTTCCTTTTTTGGAACAGTCTGATCTAGTGTATTTCTGCCATCATATAACAGTCAGATAATATTCTGTAAAACCATTGTGGTTGAATTATTTATACTTAAAATACTTGAGTTTGTGTTTTTTCTTCCTAAATGGTATTTTATATATTTCAGACTATTTATTAGATTTGTAAATACAGTTCTAATTTCTAATCCTGTCTTTCATCATACTGGGAGCTCCTCCAATTCTTGTGAAACGTTAGTAATTACATTCTGACATCCTATTTTAGCACTGTAGAGCCCACCCACCCTCGCCCCCTACCCCCTTCAAAATTGCAAGATTTTCAACATCTCCGTAAAGCCTCACCATGTTGATAGTAATTTTTAGTATTTTTCAACCACCATTAAATCAACAATGAAAGTAGCAGAAATATCTATATATAGAGTTGCTGCAAGAAAGGTCAGAAGAAAGGTGCAGGTTTATATGTGTACCTGTTCAAATGAGATTGTATTCTCTAAATATTTTTTCAGTAGTCCTTGAAGTTGTCATTATGAGATCTCATATAAGGCAGAGCTCAAATTCTTTGAGCTATTGCTTGCCTTACCCTAGATTTCTGTCTCTCTTCTTGTGCCTGACAATTGGAATTGCAGCACACTTGTAGGGTTATATATGAGAAGCCAGTACCTTTCATAAAGGTGACACATTGCCAGCAAAAGGTATCTTGTCTGATGTGTGACACCTCCCAACTTGCACCAGGTACTTAGTCACAATTTACACGAGGAAATTCAAACTTGTGTACAGCACTTAATGTTGCCAAGGTGTGACCTAGGCTGTATATCCCTAGACTGCTGATGAGAACACCACCAGAGATATATTCAAAAGCCTTATTAAAATTAAAATATACAACTCTACTGCCTCTCCCTAATTCATAGAATCATTAGGGATCAGAAAAGACCTCGAAAGATCATGTAGTTCTATGCCCCTGCCAGAGCAGGATCACCTAGAACAAGTTGCACATGAACACATCCAGGCGGGTCTTGAACATCTGCAGAGAAGGAGACTCCACAACCTCCCTGGGCAGCCTGTTCCAATGCTCCATTACCCTCACTGTGAAGACGTTCCTTCTGATATTTATATGGAACCTCCTCTGTTCCAGCTTGCACCCATTGCCCTTGTCCTATCACCAGATGACCTTCAGAAGAGCCTGGCTCCATCCTCCTGACACCCACCCCTCACATATTTAGAGACATTAATGAGGTAACCACCCCTCAGCCTCCTCCAAGCTCAAGAGACCCAGCTCCCTCAGCCTTTCCTCATAAGGGAGCTGTTCTGCTTCCTTCATCATCTTTGTTGCTCTATGCTGGACACCCTCCAGCAGCTCTGTGTCCTCCTTGCACTGAGGGGCCCAGAACTGGACACAATACTCCAGATGCAGTCTCACTAGTGCAGAGCAGAGAGGGTGCCTGTCCAGGTCTCGCTGAATGGCAGCACAGTCTGTTGGGGTGTTGGCAACACCACTCAGCTTTGTGTCATCAGCAAATTTGCTGACAGGGCACCCTAATCCCTCATCCAAGTCATTAATAAATAGATTGAAGAGGACTGGTCCCAGTACTAATCCTTGGGGGACCCCACTAGATACAGGCCTCCAACTAGACTCACATTCATAAGAGCTACTACTCTCTCAGAGGGAAATTAGACTTGCTTGATGCAGTTTGTTTTTCACAAAGCCATCCTGCTACTTAACTCCTACCTGTCTGTATGACTGCAACTTATTTTTATTAATGAATGCTTTTCATTTTTTGTCTTGATCTCATATAGCCTTTGATATGCACAAGTACCATCTGCAGCTCCATCACATAAATTTCTGTAACAGCTGTGTGCTCCATTGGCTCCTTGCTTTTTGGCTATCACTACTGACATTCAATTTAAGCTTGTCCTATTACAAGCAATTTTTATGTCTTACATTTTATTAACTAGTATGTTATTGATGGCATTGGTATTAAAAATTCACTGTTCATAATGCTGATCTTCAAAACGGTGAAGAAAAAAACCATACAACCAGTGCATGTCTAACATCCATTGGAGTAATACTGTCATGTGCTTTATGAAAACTGTGCTTTCAATTCCAATGGATAGAAGAAAAAGCTTTACAGCTACACGTAGCTTTACAAGCAACACCCTGATCCTTTGTTCCTAAAGCATGTTTTCATAATTCAACTACATGTGGATTCCAGACAAACTTTGCAACAGGTGAGATGGTCTTTGAGACTGAAGGCCACAACCAATCTTTTTTAGAGTGCTAGAGACAGTAAGTGATCTTGCTTTGAGCCAAACTGCACACTAGCCATTGCTGTATTAGTGTTGTGGGTTGCTTGTTATTGCTTGATGTAGTGATTTTTAAATTTCTTTTTAACTCCAAGCTATTTAAAGCATTTTTTCTCTAAGGTTATTTATTCTATGCATTACTACAAATACTGTTTGGCATATAACAGTAAAACTGGTTTTTAGATACTCAGATCAAAAGCATTAGTTTATAAGAAAAGACTTGACATGTAGTGCATAGGTTAGTTCAACTGCTTATGTAACTGCATTGATTGCAAGATGCTGAACTCAAATCAACTCACACAGGATTTATTTTCATTTTTGTCTCTTGGAAGAAAGAAAACATTAAGCCATCAGTTAAGCCTATTTCCAAAGCTTTTCTCTGACTTTTGCTAGTGTATGCCATCTAAAATGTGTTATTAATGCCAAAAATAAAACTATGAATGTCCCTCTGAATGTTTCTTTATTTATCCTCCATGTTTCACTTTCTCACTTTGACAATCAGGCTCTAAAGTTATAGTAATTGAAATAATCCATAACACCAGTTTCTGAAAACTATCCCTTAACATAGACGTTGACTACCTTTGGGGTAGGGGGTGTTTTTTTCATCTACAGTGAAAAAAAATTCTTATAATGATTCTTTAGGGGGAGGTTGTGCTGCATCTGCAACTCCCTTATTAAAGATTCTTATAGAAAATAGTGCTTTTTTCCCTAGATCTGTGAAATTTGGCAAATGCATTTCATCTGTTATAGAAAGATGAATATACTTAAGTTGTGAGAAAGTAAAATTGCACACATATTTTTGGACCTGAATTATAAAGAACTTTTATGTGTGTAAATATTTCTGGACTGTTACAGTAAGTACTTCTTTGCTTCATGGATGTAGATGACAATCCCCTAAGTACATCTGCAGGCTTGTTCAGTTTCATTGTTGAAGTGCATTACAGAAACAAGTATATGGAATTTGTGCTCAGTAGTGCAAAATAAAAGGTGTTTCTTTTGTCAGTCGCTACCAAATACGCTTATTTCACTTGGGCTGTCAAAAGAAGATTCTGCCTTCATAAGACAATAATTGGAAGATTTTCTCAATGCTTTTTATCAATATGTGAAAACAAAGTAAAAACAGCAGGCCATTTCTTTCATGATTCAGGTGGGATTCATTTTCTGTAGATATGCAAAAAATATTGTTTGTCTAAATCTACCCTGTCTGTGCAGCACGGGGAAAGAGACAGAAGGCACAAAGCCTGCTTCTGGAAGTGCCTACTTCCTTGAGAGGAAGAACAAAGTGTCTATTTTCTGGGGACTGATTCTTGAGGGACTCCAGAGTAATTAACTGAGACTGAACACAAATTTCTAAAACGGCAGAGTGAGAACATTGTCACAGAAGTGATCAAAACTTTCTCTGAGTTGAGCAAATCCATCAGTGTCCATCAGGGATAGCTGTTTGAATATGCACAGTTCATAACTCCACAATGAATACACTTTTTTCAACTGGCAATTTGCTAGAACCAGTCCTGCAGAACTACTGACAGCTACATACCTATGGACAGCAGGGCAATTTTGTGTAAAGTAGGATATCATGCAGCTTGGAAGATTACCATGGCAATGACACTGCTACTAGAGAATTTTTTTGTAAGCGTAATAATAGCAGAATTACCTAACATTTACTCCTCAAGTTCACAGATAACATAGCTGTCACCTAAGGCACATGGGGTAATCATACTTCACACCCCCCACCCAATCACATCTTGTATTACCAGAAAATTGCTGCAAAGGTTAGATCACATTCTACCACACATAGAAGTGTTCCTTAACTTTCACATTAATTCTTTTTCATTCGTGATACCTACATGAAGTACCCAGAACATATACATACCGCAGTACAGCTACACAGAAATAAGTGGAACTAAGATCATGTTTCCGCAGTGCTGGGCTTGTACACAGAAGTTTAGATATCTCACATTACTTCTCATATTAGTACTGTAAAATATTCAAATGGCACTGCTCATCACCACAGCCATGTTTTTCATCTGGTGTGGTCTGCTGCCTTAAAAATACACAATTTTCATTGTCTAAGTTCTTTTTAAAATGGCACTTCCTTTCTAGTAATGAAGAACTTTAGGAATCTTCCCCCCACCCCCATTTTTTTTTTTAAATTACACAGCCATAAATATCTCAAATACTCTATGTCATGACTTTATCAGTAAAGCTGATCAAACCTAAGTGCCAGGAAATCTGCTCTTAATCACAAAAACTTTAGGTGCTACAGATGGAAATGACATTTGGATGTGATAAGAATGTTATTTTAAGGTGTACCACCTTCTGAAAGTAGCCCCAGACTGAGTCAAGACAACTACTTGGATTACTTAAAAATGTGCACCAGAATGTGCCTAACTATTCTAATCTTCTCCAACTGTACTAGTTCCTACCTGGCCCAACTAAAGTACTTCCTTTTCATCATTCTTGTAACTAAGCCAGTTCCCTATTAATACTACCTTTCTGCTTCAATACACTTTCAATATTTTTTTTTATTTGCTGCTCTGCTTTCTTCTTGACAAGAACTGCTGCTTTATTCTGTTTGATAAAAGCAGAATGCTGGGACTAACATAGTGCATGAATGTAACCAGGTTGCCAAAAATACCAGTTTGAAAATATAGTCATTTCTATGCATTTTGCATACTCTCAAGGACAAATAAAATTTCTAACACAGAAAGTGAACTGAACTACATGATGTGAAAATTTCTAACAACAGGAGAGAAGGCACAGTAGTTGCAACTGGCCATCAGCAGACAAAGTAGAAACAGGAAAAAACCTCAGCAAGATGTCACGTGTATATACTAGTAGCAGTTGTTACCTACTGAAGAGATACACCCTTTTCAAAGATAGGGCTCCATTTATGCGGGACAGATAGTTCTAAAGAGGAAACAATGTATATGAAGGGACTTAGAACAACTACCTGACTGTAGACTACAGTACAGTGCAAAGGAGCTCAACTGGAAAGTATACACAAAATGACTTGGCAGATCTGTCCTTAGCATCTCTGAAGTACTTTGTAACACTGCTTTAAAGATGGCATGTGCTATATGTATAACAGTTAAAATCCTTAAAAATATTCAGTTGCTGGTGATTTATTTTTTCTTTACCCACTCAAGCCTTTCTTTAATCACTGGCAAGCCACTGCTGTTCAAAGGCTAATTTTTAATCTTGAAATTATTTTGATATTTTAAAAATTAACTCAAACCCGCAACTTACAATATTTCTCACTTTCTGAAATCTCTATGCAATAAAATATATCCAGTATGAATTTTACTCATAGAATCGTAGAATGTGTTGGGCTGGAAAGAGATCTTTCAAGGTCATCTAGTCCAATTCCCCCCCAGCAATGAGCAAGGACATCCTTAACTGCATTAGGTTGCTGAGAGCCCCATTAATCCTGACTTTGAATGCCTCCAGGGAAGGAGTTTCTGCCACCTCTCTGGGCAACCTGTTCCAGTGTTTCACCACTCTCAATGTGAAGATGTTTTTCTAACATCTAATCTAAATCTGCCCTGCTGTAGTTTAAAAACCATTGCCCTTGTCCTGTCACTACACACCTACACACTTCAATTCAGTGGTTTTGCAGAACCCCTTGGACGTTCCTTAAACAATCACATTCAGGCATAACTGTCATGTCTCACAACCCTCTTAAGTAGCTGGTGAGAAGGCTGTGTAACAGCAAATGTGTTACAACCATTAGCTACTGGTAACATCAAATAAGACCAACCTTTACCACACTGTACTTTTTCACAGTAGCTGCATCAACTGCTTAGGTCCATAGCTCTTTATGCTAATTCCTCAGAACAAAAACTGGGGACAAAGCTACTACAGAATGCTGCTGTGCATGGGAAATTAAGCTGCTATTTGTTAAATTTTAACATATGTGAAACGCAGTGACTACAAAGCCAACATTCCTTTGGTTCTGCAGCCCTGTTACACAACAGGCAGTGCCAACTGAGTTGCAGAGCAGACAGAAAGATGCAGTAAACTCTTTCACCAGATTGCCAAGAGATTAGTCTACAGGGGCTCTCCAGCTGTGGTCAAACACTTCAGAAAGAGCTGAGAGTTTTATGATGTTACTTCTTTCGCTATTTTTTTTTTACTATCCCCAAGTCCCAGTAATGAACTTCCTGAGCCAATCAGGCTGAGTGGAATCTCATAACAACAGTTAATGAGGACTGAGTGCCCTAAGCCAACATGTCTACACTGAAAGGTACGTGCAGTCTAGGTACAAAAAGTTTTCTAAGAAGACAGAGTGGACCCAGCAGCTCTGTGGAGAGAGGCGATGGAAATATTTAGGGAACAGAATTATCAAAGATGTTGCTGTTAAAATCTAGCAAGCAGCAGAGAGCATGCGAGGAGTTATGCCCCAGAGGGTTAAAACCCGATTAAATATGTAGAGTTGTCAGAGCAATAACAAAAAAGCCCAGCTCAACATGCAAGCCACTTCAAGCCAACATAAAATCTCAATTCCAAGCCTTTGGATCATTCTAGTATTTCAAAGAAAAAAGCTGCTAGATCTTTGGTTTTCAATTAGGACAAGGCAGATTGCTGGCCCATAGCTTAATTTTATTGAAAAAAAATAGTTTACACTGGAAATATGAAGGATTTCTCTCTGTTATAATAGTTAATGTATTATCAATGTAAATAATTCTAAAAAAGGGGGGGG